>JACERR010000106.1:40000-45000 GCA_016760335.1 Gastrodia elata
CACAAACACAATATATTTGGTTGTGAGTTACTATATATGGTTATTCACACACACACATGGGTATATAAATAGATTGTTGTTTGTGTGTTATGTGATAACATATATATACAATTGTGAGTATATATACGCATCACCATATATTTGTGTGTGTGTGTGTATACACACACACACACACTAATGTATATTGTTGTGAGTATATAGACATAGATATCACACACACAAATACACACATATAGATATTAGTACAATTTTGTGTGTTTATGTGTGTGTTGGGTATACATATTCAGTGTGTGTGTATGTGTGTCTATATATATACAATTGTGAGATATAGACACACATACTCACAAACACACACCGTATACATACTCACAGATATGTGTGTGTGTTTGTGTGTATATGTGTGTGTGTTTAGTTGAGTATGTACTCAACAACACACACACACATATATACTTATATAGACGCACCCACACACACACATAACACACACATAGAGATAATTATATATGAGTGTGTGTGTGTGTGTCTATGTGTGTAGGGTATACATACGCTGACACTGACACACACAGACATATATATACGCACTCATTATATATTTTTCTATATGTGTGTGTGTATCTACATATATATATATATATATATATATATACTAACAACTATATATATATATATTTATTTAGATATACACGCACATATACCCATATATATTGGTATATACGAGTGTGTGCTTGTTTGTTTGTGTGTGTGTGTGTGTGTTTATGTGGTGTGCGTGTGTATGTGTGGTGTGTGTTGGGTATACATGATGTGTGTGTGTATGTATACCCAACCCACACACACTCATATATACTAGTCTCTATGAGTTTGTCTATGTGTGTGTTGGGTATATGGCATACAAACACACGATTGTGTGTGTGTGTGTGTTGTGTCTATATGTGTATGTGTGTATGTGTATGTATGTGCCTACTTATACATTCATATATATCTCTATGTGTGTGTGTGTTGGGTATACATACTCATATAAATATATAGATAGACAAATACACACACTCATATATACTAATATGTATATAAATATATAAACATATGCACATATGTGTTATCAAACACATAAACATACAAATAAGTATATTTTAGTGTGTGTATTGTTTGGCACACACATACACACGCACATACACACACATATGTAAATATACATATACACACATAGAGATTAGTATATATGAGTGTGTATATGTATGTGTGTGTGTTGGGTATACACAGTCACAACACACACAAACAAATACACATAAAGATAAGTATATATATATAGACACACACACACACATACAAACACACATACAAAGAGATTAGTGTATATAAGTGTGTATGTGTGTGTGTATGTGTATTGGGTATACATACTCACAACACACACACAAGCAAATACACATAATGATAAGTATATACATATATAGACACAGACGCACACATACTCATATATACTTCTCTATGTGTGTTTGTGTGTCTGTATATTTATTTACGGTTGTGAGTTTATATACCAAACATACACACACACACACACATAGAGATAAATATATATGAATGTGTGTGTGTTAGGCACACACAAATACACACACACACATGTGGAGATAAGTATAAATTGAGTGTCCACACACAAGTATGTGTTATATACATATATATAGAGATGAGTATGTGTGTGTGTCTATAAATGTGTGTGTGGATCTATATATATACCCAACACAGACATACACACACACACAACTATGTGAGTATATATACATGTATATAGCACATATGTGTGTGTGTTAATGCACAACTGTATGTATACCCAACATACACACACACATCGATATATATATATATATATATAGACACACACATATGGATGTGTGTGTGTCTCTACATACATGTGTGTGTCATAGACATACACAAATACATATATAAATATATATATATATACAATCTCACACTCACAACTGTATGTGTTATCTCCATGTGTGTGTGTGTGTGTATCTGTGTATGCCTATGCACACATACACACAGACACTTATATATATACTAATCTCTATGTGTGTTATATAAATGTAATATGAGTGTGTTGGGTTTACATACATACACAAACCCACACATAAACACACATACATAAAGATTAGTATATATGAGTGTGTGTGTGTATGTATTTGTCTGTGTCTATATATATATATATGTGTGTGTGTGTGTACGTGTCTATATATATGTGTGCGTGTGTGTTGGGTATACATACTCACATCAAGATTATATATATATATATGTATATTTATAGGCACACACAGACACATCACACACAAACACATACATACACACACATACACTCATATATACTAATCTCTATGTGTGAGTGTGTGAGTGTCGTTTGTACTGTGTCTATGTGTGTCTATATATATAGTCTCTATATGAGAATGTATGCCTAATACACACACACACGCAAAAATATATATATATATATATATATAGACACGCACGTGCACACACACACACTCATATATATTAATCTCTATGTGTGTGTGTTTATGTGTAAGTTTTTATTATATATATATATATATATATATTTATATATATATATATATATATGTATATATATATATATATACATATATATAAGTAAGTATATATACCAAACACACACACACACATACACACACAGACACACACTCTCATATATACTAATCTATATGTGTGTCTATATTTTATACACATTCATATAGATACACACACACACTGATGTATATATATATACGTGAGTGTGTTTGTGTGTGTATCTATATGCATGTGTATAATATATAGACACACATATAGATTAGTATATATGAGTGTGTGTCACACATATTGAGATTAGTGTATATGAGGGTGTGTGTATGTGTGTGTGTTTGTGTGTGTGTGTGTGTGTATGTGACAACACATACATGTCTGTTTGTGTGTATATATCCAACACACACACACACATACTAATCTCTATATATGAGTGCTGTGTGCGTGTGTGTGTTGGGTATACACACATAAACACACATGTATGTTTTGTCACACAAACATTTTAATTATGGATAATACATAACACATACGCATATGTGTCTATATATTTATATACGGTTATGAGTATGTGTACCCAACACACAAACACGCACACTTATATATACTAATCTTTATATATGTGTATTTATGTGTATGTGTGTGCCTATATATAAAGTTGTGAGTTATAAATAAATTTTTATAGATACACAAGTATACGTACACATAGTATATATGAATGTGTGTGTGTGTGTGCATATAAATACACACACAAACACACACACACATAGAGATTAATATGTGTATGTTAATGTTGGCTATGCATTCTCATATATAGACATACGTGTGTGTGTCTATATATATATATACTCACAATTGTATATATGGTTGTGAGTATGTATACCTAACTCACACACAGATGTATGTGTTATCAGATGTGAAGATAAGTTTATATGAGGGTGTGTGTTTGTATACATGTATATAGAGAGTGACACACACATATAAATATGTTATCACACAACACATACACACACATAGAGATAAGTATGTATGAGTGTGTTTGTGTGATAACATGTACATGTGTGTGTCTATATACCAACACATACATACACACATACACACTCAAACATACTAATCTCTATGTGTGTGTGTGCTACACATACATGTACACTCATATATACAAATATCTATATGTGTATGTTTGTGTGTGTGTTATATGAACACATTGAGATTAGTATATATGAGTGCGTGTGTGTGTGTGTGTATCACACACAAACATACACACATAGAGAAATATATAAACTAATCTACACACATAGAGACAAGACACACGCACACAAACACACACATAGAGATTAGTATATATATGTTCGGTATGTATACCCAAGACATACACAAACATACACAAATAGAGATCTCTACATACTCAATACAACATATACAGTTGTGAGTATACATACTAATCTTTATGTGCGTGTGTCTATGTGTGTGTGTGGGTATACATGCTCGGACACTCATATATACTTATCTCTATAAGTGTGTGTATGTGTGTGGTATTTATATATATATCTCAATGTGTGTTTGTTTGTGTATATATATAAATATTCATAACCATAGATATATATACACATCTAACCATACATACACACACACACACATAAATACTAATCTCTATGTGTGTGACATATATGTTACATACATATATATATATATATAAGCACACACAGACACACACACACACCGTATATAATTTTATAGACACACACATACACACTCACACTCACATGTTTAGGTGATATATACACACACATACAAACACACACACTCATATTTACACATCTTCATGTGTGACACACACAAACACATAAGTATACACACACTCACACAACTATACACACAAATGAGTGTGTGTCTATATATTTATATACGGGTGCGAGTATGTATGAGTGTGTCTATCTATATATATATATGTGAAAATGTACACACACACATGCGCTCATATATACTAATCTGTATGTGTACTTGGGAGTATGTTCTATATATTAATATATGACATATATATATATATATATATATATATATATATATATATTTATATATATATTTATATATATATATACAAATATACTCACATGCACACACACACACACACCACACTCATATATACTAATCTATGAGTGCATGTGTGTGTGTGTTGGGTATACATATCATAATCATATATAAATACACAGACATTGTGTGTGTGTCTGTGTTTGTGTGTGTAAGTCTGTGTATGTGTGTGTGTGTGTGTGTCTGTGTGTGTGTGTTTGTGTGTTGTGTGCATGTTTGTTTGTGTGTGTCTGAGTGTGTGTGTGTGTGCATGTGTGCGTGTATGTGTATATATATATATATATATATATATATATATATAACACATAGAGGGGTGGTATATACACACGCACATGTGTATATAAACATATATA
>JACERR010000106.1:47500-50000 GCA_016760335.1 Gastrodia elata
TGTGTGTATGTGTGTCTGTTAGGTATACATACTCACATATAAATATTAGTATATATGAGTGTGTGTGTATGTGTGTGTGAGTATGTATGTATATATGTATGTGCATTTGCATGTTATATATTCAGATACATGCACACATAGAGAGATAAGTATATATGAGTGTGTGTGTGTGTGTGTATGTTTGTGTGTGTGTTGAGTATAAATACACACACAAACACATGCGTGTGTGTATGTATAGCCAGCACACATACACACACACTCATATATATTTATTTCTCTATGTGTGTTTGTGTGTGTTGGGTATATAAACACACACGTATGTGTTATCACACACATATGGTTGCACACACATATACACACGGTACATAGCTTGTGTGTGTGAGTAGGTATACATATGAGTATATAAAGACATATGTATGTGTGTGCACATTATATAAACATATAGACACACACACATACACACACAAACACATAATATATAGACACACACACACACACACACCCTCATATATATGAGTGTGTAGTATATATATATATATATATATATACACACACACATACACAATGGTTAGGTATCTATACTCACAATCATATATATATACATACACACATATACATACTCACATGTGTGTATGAGTGTGTGTGTGTGTGTGTGTATTGGGTATCCATACTCACAACCGTATGTGTGCATGTGCTTATCACACATACTCATACACACACTCATTTAAACACACACACATGTATGTATTATCTCTATGTGTGTGTGTGTAGGTGACATACATACATACACTCATATATATTTATCTCTATATGTGTTTGTTATATATGAGTATGTGTGTGTGTTGGGAATACATTGTGTGTATCTATAACAAAATCACACACACACTTTGAGTATGTATACCCAACACATACACACACACACACACATATATATGAAACACAATGTATGTGTTGGGTATATATATTTGTGAGAGTGTGCGTGTGTGTGTGTTGGGTATACACACACATATAAGACATGTATGTAGAAACACACACACACACACACAAACATACACACATAGAGATTTGTATATATAAGTCTTTGTGTGTGTGTGTGCATGTGTGTGCTAGGTATACGCACACATATAACACATGTATGTAGACACACACATGCACACACATATATATATAGATATTAGTATACACACACACAAATATAGAGATTAGTATGTATGAGTGTGAGAGTATGTTGGATAAGTATACATATATATGTGTATTACTCACAATTGTATATAAATATATATGAGCAGTGTGCGTGTGTGTGTATATGTGTTTGTGTGTGTGTCTATATATATATACTAATGTGAGTTACACACATAGAGATATGTATATATGTAGTGTACCCACACATGTCTAAAAACACACACTCACACACACACACACACGCACACACAAACACACACACATAGAGTGTATTCATAACTGTACACACACACTCATATATGCTAATTTCTATATTTGTGTGTTTGTGTGTTATGTGTGTGTGTGTTTGCATGTGTCTGAGTGTGTGTGTGTGTGTGTGCATGTGTTTTTGGTATACCACTCTATATGTGTGTGTATATGTGTGTATATGTGTGTATATATAAATATATAACACATAGAGTGGTATATGCACACACATGTGTATATAAACATGTATGTTGTGATTATATACACACACATGTGTATATAAATATATATGTTGTGATTATATACACAGTCATATATAAACATGTACGTGTGATTATATATACTTATCTCAATATGTGTGTGTATGTGTGGGTGTTGGGTTTACATACTCACAACATACATGTCTATATGAGAGTGTGTGATACACACTCAAAAACAAACACACAATGTATATACACACACATGTGTATATGTGTTATCTGTATATATACCCAACACACACACACACACTCATATATATGATTGTGTGATAATGCATACGTGTGCATGCACACACATATTTACATATAGAGATTAGTATATATGAGTGTGTGTGTGTGTGTGGTGTGTGTCTCTATATACTCCATTTAAGTATACCAATATTTGTGTGAGTGTGTGTGTCTGTATGTGTGTGTGTTGGTATACATACTCACATAATCCTATTTATACTTACCTCTATGTGTGTGTGTGTGTGTGTGTCACACACACACACACACACACTTAAGGAGATTAGTATATCTATGTATGAGTGTATTTATTTATATATGGTTGCAAGTATTTATGATAAATTAATATACTCACACAAATACACATATATAGAGATTAGTATATATGAGTGCGCAATATACACACACACACAAACACAGAGACATAAGTATCTACACACACACACACTCATAAATTCTTATCTCTATGTGTGTTTGTGTGTGTGTGTCCATATATTGATATACGATGGTGAGTATGTATACCCAACACACACACACGCACACACACATAGAGATAAGTGTATATGAGTGTGTGTGAGTTTGTGTGT
>JACERR010000106.1:60000-65000 GCA_016760335.1 Gastrodia elata
TGTACATATATTCAGTTGTGAGTATGTATACCCAACATACACACACACACACACACACACACACACACACACACACACACACACACACACACACATATATATATATATATATATATATATATATGGATGCAAATATGTATACCCAACACACACACATGTGCGATGGTTTATAGATATTTGTGTGTTTGTGTGTTGGGTATGCATACTCACATCCATATATGTGTGGTGTGTATGTGTGCATATTAGGTATATATACTCCTAATTGTATACATATACAAACACACACACACTCACATATATGTATGTATACCCAGCACACACACTCACACACACATATATACTTATCTCTATCTGTGTGTATGTGTGTATCGGGTATACAAATCTTTATGGTGTATGTGTGTGTGTCATATATATTTGTATGTCTATATATATATTCACAACCATGAGAGTGTGTGTATATATATATATACAAGTATGGGTGGGTTGTATACCCAATATATAGACACACATAAGACACACACACACACACACACATACTCACACACATTATATATACTAGTCTCTATGTGTGTGTGTGTTTGTGTTTTTGGGTATATATACTCAAATACATACTCTATCAAGATATATATGAGTGTGTTGTTGAGTATACATACTCACAACTATATATATCTGTGAGTATGGATACCTAAAACACACACACACATATACATGGAGATAAGTATATATGAGTGTGTGTGTTTGTGTTTGTATATATGAGTGATATATATAAATACATAACACACACACACTCACACACACACATATACCTATCTCTATGGGTATACATACCCATAGATATATAAATGGTTTTGACTATGTAAACACAATATAAGTGAGTGCTGTGTGTTTGTAGAGACACGCACACTCACATATAGAGATAAGTATATATGTGTGTGTATGTGTGTGTGTGTGTGTGTGTGTGTCTATATATATATCTATATATATATATATATATATATATATATTTATATATATATATACATCATATAGATTGCGTGTGTGTATATGGCTATGAATATATATCTATGTGTGTGTTGGGTATACATACTCACAATTATATATATACAATTATGTTTGTGTGTGTGTGTGTGTGTGTTGGGTATACATGAAACACACACATATGGAGATAAGTATATATGAGTGTGTGCATGCACACACAAACTCACACATACACACACACACATAACACACACACACACACACACTGTGTGTGCCTCTATATTTTTAGACAGTTGTGAGTATGTCTACCCAGCACACATACATATACATAGATAGTATCCTAATCTCCTTTTGTGTGTGTGTGTTGAATATAGATTAGTACATATTTTGTGTGTTTGTGTGTCTATATATAATGTGTGCATGTCATATAACACATATGTATGTGTATCTATATATGTATATAACACATAGAGATTAGTATTTATAAGTGTGTGTGTGTGTGTGTGTGTGTTCTCTATGTGTGTACCCAACACACACACACACATACACTCATATATACTAATATCTATATGTATGTGTGTGTGTGTGTTGGGTATACATATATATATGAGTATGAGTATGTATAAACCCAACATATAGATATAACTATATATACAACAGACATACAGCACAACCGTATACCCATATATACCTATATATGATTGTGAGTATATATATAAATTGATGTATATATATGTATCTATGTGTGTATATATATGGGCAATGTATGTGCTATATACCAATCTCTATGTGTGTGTGTGTGTCTATATCTTTATATACGGTTCTGAGTATGTATACCCACGCACATGTATGTGTTACATAGGCAAATACACACATATAGAGAACCCACACACATTCATGTATCTATATATATATATATATATATATCTGTGTGTGTGTGTGTAATGTATTTATAGTGTTGGGCAACACACACACACATAAAGATTAGTATACATTAGTTTATCTGTGTGTGCCAATAATCTATATTTGTGTGTGACAACCATATATATTAATATATATATATATATAGTATGTATACTATGTGTCCATATCTATATATTAATATAACACACACACACATATATATGAGTATGTATACTCAACACACACACACACACACAATGTATACACACACACACACACACACGTATACAACACACTCATAGATATAAACACACACACACACATATGTAGAAATTAGTATATATTAGAGAGTGTGTGTGTGTTGAGTTTACATACTCACAACCATATATAAATATATATGTATACACACACATATATATACTAAACACACACACACACACACACTCATAAACACACACACATAGAGATTAGTTTATATATGGTATACATACTCATAATCATATATAATTATCATATAGAGATAAGTATATATGAGTGTGTATACCCAAGCCTACACACACACACTCATATATACACATATATAAAGATTAGTATATAAACATACACACAGGGGGATTAGTATATATTAGCATGTGTGTATACTCATAACTGTATATAAATATATAGACACACACACACACTCATATATATTAATTTATATGTGTGTGTGTTTGTGTGTGTGTCTATATTCATATATACAGTTGTGAATATGTATACCCATCTCTATGTGTGTATGTGTCTATGATTATGTATTATGTCTATCTATGTGAGTCTGTACACTCATATATATTCTCTTGATGTAGAGACATGCACACATACACAACACACACACACATATGCATTCGTGTGTTTGATACATATATATACCCAGCACACGCACACACATAAACACACATAGAGATAAGTATATACACACACTCACTCATATATACTAATCTCTCTGAGTGCGTGTGTTTGTGTGTGTATGTGCGTGTATGTATGTGTCTACGGTTGTGAGTATGTATATATATATATGCATATGTGTGTGTGTGTGTGTGTGTTTGTATGTGTGTGTGCCAACTGTATATAAATATATAGATATCTAGGAGTGTGTGCCAACCATATATAAATATATAGACATAAATGAGTATGTGTGTATGTGTGTGTGTGTACTTATGCGCACACACACAAACAAATACACATAGAGATAAATATATATGAGTGTGTGGCACATGCAGACACATGTGTTGAGTGTGTGTGTGATAACACATACCTGTGTGCTGTGAAAGCAGATATGTGTTTGTGTGTGTGACACACACACATAGAGATTAGTGTATAGCATGTATGTGCTATATACTAATCTCTAGTATGTGTGTGTGTCACACAAACTCATATATACAAGCACAAATACACACACACACACACACACATACCACACATGTATGGAGATTAGTATATTTGTGTGTGTGATCCCTATATGTGTGTGTTTGTTACAAGTTTGTGTGTATACTATTGTGCATACTCACAACCGTATATATATAAGACACACACATAGACAACACATATGTGAGAGTGTGTGTGTATGTGTGTTGGGTGGACATACTCACATACATACTTGTTTCTATGTGTGTGTGCGTCTGTGTTTGTTGTGAGTGTGTATATATATACTCACAACTGTATATATATATATAAACACACACATACACACACAAACAGACACATATAAATATTAGTATATATGAGTGTTTGTGTGTGTTAGTGTGTGTGTCTATATATATATGGTTGTGAGTATCTGCATACATACTCACAATACACACACTCATATATACTTATCTCTATGTATGCATGTGTTTCATCACATGCACACACACACACACACACAGACAAACATACACATTCATTTATACTAATCTATATACATGTGTGTTTGTTTATGTACGTGTATGTAAATATGTATATATAACACAGACTCATATAAATTATGTATACCCAACACACACACACATGTATATGTTGGCTATGTGTGTGTCTTATATATATATAGTTATCAGTATATATACCTAATATATACACACACACACATATAGATAAGTAGATATGAGTGTGTGTGTGCATGTGCATGGTATATATGAGTGACCCACAAAAACACACATGCATAGAGATTTGTATATATGAGAGATTAGTATATGTATTAGGTGTATGTATACTAATATCAATGTGTGTGCGTGTGTCTTATATATATCACACACACATGTTAGGTAACACACACACACTCAAATAATGTGACACATTCGCACACTCATATATACTTATATCTATAGGGATGATTAGGTATATACACTCACAACATATATATGAGTGTGTTGAGAGTATATATACCCAATGTGTGTGTTTGTGTATGTGTGTGCGTGTGTGTGTGTACATATTTGCATGTGTGTGTGTGTGTGTCTCACACATACACACTATGTATATTTATAAACATACACACTCACACACACACATATAGATTAGTATATATGAGTGTGTGTGTTATATATATATACCCAACACACTCACACACTCTACACACAAACACATAAAGATTCATATATATATATATCTGTGTGTGCGTGTGTGTGTCTATATACATAACACACACTCATTTGTGTGTGCGTGTGTGTTATGTATATACACACCCACACACACACAAACATCTACACATATAGATGGAGATACGTATATATCGCGAACATGCACAAACACACAAACACACAAATACACATATATGGAGTTATACCTAACACCTACAAATATACAAATACACACATACACACACATGGAGATATGTATATATAAGTGCACATATATATATTAATCTCGATGAGTGTGTGTTTGTGTATGTGTGAGTTGGGTATATACACTCATGCACACACACATACACACATATATTTGTCTGTATAGATATAAATATATATATATATCAATACCCAACACACACACATCTGTATACCCAACATGTGTGTGTGTGGGCAGGGGTATATATGATGTATGTGTGTGTGGGTATAACACATAGACACACACACACACACATCTATATATATATATATATTCCAACCCACAAA
>JACERR010000106.1:70000-80000 GCA_016760335.1 Gastrodia elata
CACATATGTATTATATATTTCTTCATGTGAGTGTGTTATATATATGTGTGGACCTGTATACGCTCCACACACACACATACATCACACTCACACACACTCACACACACTCACACACTCACAAATCTACATGTGTTTATGTGTCTATATATTTATATATGACTATACATATAGACACACACACACTCATATGTACTAATCTCCATGTGTGTGTGAGTGTGTGAGTGTGTATAGGTGTAAATAAGTATAAGGACACACACACACATGGAGATTAAGATGTATGTGTGTGTGTGTGTGTCTGTCAATATATATAGGCATATATAAATATACAGACACACACACACACATGTAGATTTGTGTGTGCGAGTGTGATGTGTTTGTGTGTGGAGGGTATACAGACCCGCACATATATATAACACACACACACATGAAGAAATATATAACACATATGTGTCTGTTACGTATGTGTGTCTATATATTTATATATGATTATGAGTACGTACATATATACCCAACACACACGCACACACTTATACATACTCACAACCATATATAAATATATAGACACATACACATAACACACACATAAGTGTTATATATATATCTATATCTATATGCTTATTATATATGTGTGCATGTTTGTATACACACGTATGTGTTATATATACACATACATATGTGTGAGCCTATATATTTGTATACGGCTGTGAGTATGTATACCTAACACACGTACACACACTCATATATACTAATCTCTATGTGTGTGTGTGTGTGTGTGTCTATATATTTATATATGTAGACACACACACGTATGTATATACATACTCATAATTGTATAACTAATCTCTACACATACACACACACACACACACACACACACACACACACACACACACACATATATATATATATATATATATATATATATATATATATATATACATGCATTTATATTAAAATATATGAGTCTGTGTGTGCACGTTTGTGTTTATATATTTATATACGGTTCTGAGTATTCATACCAAACACACACATGAACACACACACACATACACATGCTCATATATACTTATCTCTATATGTGTGTATTTATTATATTTTAATATAAATGTATATATATATCTATGTCTATTTATAAATATATATATATATATATATATATATATATATATATATATATATGAGTGTGTGTGTGTGTGTGTATCTGTATACATGAGTATAGAGACATACACACACACACACAAATACATACTCATAATTATATATAAAAATATAGACACATACACATTCACAAATACACACATAGAGATTAGTATATATAACTGTGCGTGTGTGTATCTATATATAAATACAATTGTGAGTATGTGTTTGTGTGTGCGTGTGTCTCTACATACTCGCATACAAACACACACACACACACACACACACACACACACACACACTCATTTATACTAATCTCTGCACACACACAGATATATATATACATATGTTAAAATATAACAAACACACACCCAAAAAGATTTGTATATATGAGTGTGTGTATGTGTGTGTGTGTGTGTATGCGTGTGTTGGGTATGCATACTCACAACCATATATAAATATATAAACACAAATGTGCAAACACACACTCATATATTTTAATATAAATGCTTGTATATATATATATATGTGTGTGTGTGTGTGTGTAGAGATTAGTTATACGGTTATGAGTATGTATATACATACATGGTGTATCCACATATAAAAATATATAGACATACACGCACATAGAGTTTAGTATATATGAGTGTGTATGTTTGTGTATTAGGTATACATACTCATAATCGCATAAACATATATAGACACACACACATATTTGTGTATATATAACACATACGTGTGTATACATGACACACACACATGGAGATATGTATAACACATATGTCTGTGTTATGTGTGTATATCTATATATTTAGATACGGTTATGAGTATGTATATATGTGCATGTGTTGAGTATATATGTACATACTCACAACCATATATAAATATATAGACACACATATGTAATAGACACGTATGTGTTATATATTTCTCCATGTGTGCATGTGTTATATATATATATGTGTGGGTATGTATACCCTACACACACACACACACACACACAAATTTGTATGTGTGTGTGTGTGTCTATATATTTATATATATCTATACATATAAACACACACACGTATGTATATACATACTCATAATCATATAACTAATCTCTATACAAACACACACACACACACACACATATACATATATATACATACTTTTTTTTTAAATATACGAGTGTGTGTGTGCATGTTTATGCTTATATATTCGTAGATGGTTGTGAGTATGCATACCAAATACACACATACACACACTCATATATACTTTTCTATATGTGTGTGTATTTATTATATTTTAATATATGAATGTATATATATTTGTGTCTATATATATATATATATAAAATTGTGTGTGGGTGTGTGTCTGTATACATGAATATAGAGACACACACACATACACACATAAATACATACTCATAATCATATATATAAATATAGACACACACACACACACACAAACACACATATAGAGATTAGTATATATATATGGGCATGTGTGCGTATATATATATATATATATATATATATATATATAGTTGTGAGTGTGTGTGTGTCTCTACATACTCACATACAAACACACACACACACATACACACACCCATTTATACTAATCTCTGCACACACAAAGATATATATATATATATATGTATATATTAAAATATAACAAATATACAGCCATAAGGATTTGTATATATGAGTGTGTGTATGTATGTGTGTGTGTGTATGTGTGTGTTGGGTATGCATACTCACAACCGTATATAAATATATAAACACAAATGTGCACACACACTCATATATTTTAATATAAGTGCTTGTATATATATGTTTGTGTGTGTGTAGAGATTAGTTATATGGTTATGAGTATGTATATACATACATGTGTGTGCCAACATATATAAATACACACACACACACACACACATTCACATAGAGATCAGTGTATGTGTGTGTGTGTTGGGTATACATACTCACAACTGTATAAAAATATAAAGACACACACATGTATGTGTATATATAACACATATGTGTGTATACATACACACACACATATATAACACACACACACACACACCGAGATATATATAACACATATGTGAGTATTATGTCTGTACGTTTATATATTTATATACAGTTGTGAGTATGTATATGTGTACCCTCCACACACACACACACACACACACACAAATCTGCATGTGTCTGTGTGTGTCTGTATATTTATATATGTCTATAGATATAGACACACACATGTATGTATGTACATACTCATATTCATATAACTAATCTCTACACAAACACACATATATGTATATGTGTGTGTGTGTAAAGGTTAGTTATACGGTTATGAGTATGTATATATATACGTGTGTTTGCCGACATATATAAATACACACACATACACACACACACACATATATAGAGATTAATATATATGTGTGTGTGTGTGTGTGTTGGGTATACATACTTACAACCATATAAAAATATATAGACACACACACATGTATGTGTATATATAACACATATACATACACACACATATATAACATACACACACACATGTAGATATATATAACACATATAGGTGTGTTATGTGTGTGTGTCTATATATTTATATACGATTGTATGTATATGTGTGCATGTGTTGGGTATATATGTACATACTCACAACCATATAAAAATATGTAGATACACATATGTAATGGACACATATGTGTTATCTATTTCTCCATGTGTGCGTGTATGTTATATATATGTGTGGGTATGTATACCCTCCACACACACACAAATCTACAAGTGTATGTGTGTGTCTGTATATTTATATACATCTATACATATAGACACACACACACAAATTTGTAACTGTATGTGTGTATGTGTATATTTATATACATCTATACATATAGACACGTGCACACCCACACACATGAAGATTAGTATATATAAGTGTGTGGGTGTGTGTATCGACGTATATAAATATACAGGCCCACACACACACATACAGATTTGTGTGTGTGTGTGTGTGTGTCCTTATATATACTAATCTCTATGTGTGTATACAACACATATGTGTGTGTCTTTATATTTATATATAACACATACATGTGTGTGTGTCTATGTATATAAATATATATATTTATATATATGTATATATATATATGCATATATATATAGCACATACATGTTATATATATTAATACGCATAGGCACTCATGTATATATACGGTTGTGATTATAAATATATAGACACATAGTGTGTGTGTGTGTGTGCGTGTGTGTGTGTGTGTCTATATATATATAGACTCACACACATATATATGTGTTATACAAAAATATAAAGACTCACACATATATGTGTTATATACACACATAGAGATTAGTTTATATATATAGACACACACACACACACTCACAAATCTACATGTGTGTGTGTGTCTATATATTTATATATGTCTATACATAAAGACACACACACACACACACTCATATATACTAATCTTCATGTGTGTGTATGTGTGTGCGCATGTCTATAGGTGTAAATAAGTATAAAGACAGACACACACACATGGAGATTAGTATGTATGAGTGTGTGTGTGTCTATTTATATAAGCGTATATAAATATATAGACACACACACACTGATGTAGATTTGTGTGTGTGCGTCTGTGTGTGAGTGTGATGTGTGTGTGTGTGTGGAGCATATACATACCCACACATATATATAACACACACACACATTGAGAAATATATAACACATATGTGTCTATATATTTATATATGGTTGTGAGTTTGTACGTATATACTCAACACATGCACACATATACATACTCACAACTATATATAAATATATAGACATACACACTAAACACACGCATATGTGTTATATATATCTCCATGTGTGTGTGTATGTTATATGTGTGTGTATGTATACAAACGTATGTGTTATATGCACACATACATATATGTATGTCTATATATTGTTATATGATTGTCAGTATATATACCTAACACACACACACACACACACTCATATATACTAATCTCTATGTGTGTATGTGTGTCTATATATCTATATATGATGACATACGTATGTATATACATACTCATAATCGCATAACTAATCTCTACACACACACACATACACACAGACACATATACACACAATCATATATACAAATCTTTATGTGTGTGTATTTGTTATATTTTAATATATGTATATATATATATATATATATTTGTGTGTATATAGAGATTAGTATATATGCGTGTGTGTGTGTGTGTATGTTTGTATGCGACTATGTAGAGACACACACACACAAACACATACTCACAACTATATATATATATCTAGATACACCCACGCACACTTATATATACTAATCTCTATGTGTGTATTTGTGTGTGTGTATGTGTCTATATTTATATATATAATTATGAGTATGTATTTGTGTGTGTATGTGTGTGTCTTTATACTCATGTATACAGACACACACACACACACACTCATATATATATATATATAGACACATATATATACATTCATATATTAAAATATAATAAATACACACACATTGAGATAAGTATATATGAGTATGTGTATGTGTGTTTGTGTGTATGTGTGTGTTAGGTATGCATACTCACAACTGTATAAAAATATATGAACACAAATGTGGACACACACACTCATATATTTTAATATAAATGCATGTGTATATATATATATATATATATATCTGTGTCTGTGTGTGTAGAGATTAATTCTACTGTTATAATTATGTATATACATATATGTGTGTACATATATAAATATATTGACACACACAAGCACATAGAGATTAGTATATATGAGTGTGTGTGTATGTGTGTTTGGTATACATACTCACAACCGTATATATATATATATATAGACACACAGACATGTATGTGTATATATAACATATACATGTGTATATAAACACACACACATATGTAATAAACACATACACATGTAGATATATATAACACATACATGTGTATACAAACACACACACACATATATATTAAACACATACACATGGAGATATATATAACACATACTTGTGTGTTATGTGTGTGTGTCTATATATTTATATACATGTAATATATTTCTTCATGTGTGTGTGTGTGTTATATATATGTGTGGGTCTGTAAACCCTCCACACACACACAAATCTACATGTGTGTGTGTGTTTGTATATTTATATACACCTATATATATATAGACAGACACACACACACAAATCTACATGTGTGTGTGTGTCTGTATATTTATGTATGCCTATATATATAGATACACACATACACACTCATACATATTAATCTCCATATGTGTGTGTGTGTCTTTATACTTATTTACACCTATACACACACAAACACACACTCACACACACATCAGGATTAGTACATATGAGTGTGTGTGTGCCTGTCTATATGTATAGACATATATAAATATACAGACATAGACACACACATGTAGATTCGTGTGTGTGAGTGTGTGCATATATATATATATATACTAATATTTATATGTGTATATAACACATATGTGTGTGTCTTCATATTTATATATAACACATATATGTTGGGTATACACATGTGTGAGTGTTGGGTATTGATATATTTATTTATATATATACAGACAAATATTTGTGTGTGTGTGTGTTTATATACCTAACACACACACACACAAACACACACAGTTAGAAATTAATATATATATATATATATATGTGTGTGTGTGTGTGTGTGTGTGTGTGTGCACTCATATAGACTTATCTCCATGTGGGTGTATATGTATATGTGTGTGTATTTGTGTGTGTGTGTGTTAGGTATATATTTATTTATGGTTATGAGTATATATACCAACACACTCATATATACTAATCTCCATATATATGTGTGTGTGTATATCTGTGTGTGGGTATACATACTTATGTGGGTATACATACTTATACATACTTAGCATGTATATATATATATATATATATATATTATATATTATATGGTTGTGAGTATGTAATCCCATCTATATGTGTATGTGTTTGTGTGTGTGTGTGGGTGTGTATATATATAGAGTGTGTGTACGGTTGAAAGTACGCACACACACATAAAGGTTGTCTGGATGAGTGTGTGTGTGTGTACATGTGTGTGTTTGTGTGTGTACATGTTTGTGTTTATATATTTATATAATATGCACACACATACATGTGTCTATATATTCTCATCTGTATGTATACTCACACACACACACACGCTATATAGTGTGTCTATATGTGTGTGCAACTGTATGTGTGGATAACACATACGTGTGTGTTTGTATACCTAACACACACACACATAGAGACAAATATATTTGAGTGTGTGTGTATGTGTATGGGTATGTTGGCTATACATACACATATGTATGTGTTTGTGTGTGTATGCATACTCAACACACACTCACACTTACACCTGTATATACTTATCTCTATGTGTGCAAGTATATGAATATATAACACATATGTGTGTGCACTCATAGACATAAATGCACAGGTATGTGCTATATACATAGACGCACACACAAACAAGCACACATACATATATACATACATACTCACACACACATACATACACACACACACACACATACACACACTCATATATACTTACCTCTATGTGTTTGTGTGTTTGTCTCTATATACATGCATACTGTGTGTTTGCACTCATACACACACACACACACTCATATATGTGTGTGTGTGCACATACACACACATACACACACACACACTCATATATATTAATTTTTGTGTGGGTGTGGGTATATATATATATATATTAATATATATGAGTGTGTGTGTGCCTAGACACACACACACACACTCTTATATACTTATCTCCGTGTGCATATATATATATATATATATACTTATCTCTATATGTACACACATACACACAAATATTCACACATAGAGAATATGAGTGTGAGTATGTATACTGAACAAATACACACACACACACAATTATGTATAGGCACACATATAAAGATTAGTATATGTGAGTGTATTACATGTGTCTATATTCATTTATGTTTGTGTGTGTGTGTGTGTCTACGTGGCACACACATACACACAGAAGACTATATATACAGTGTGTGTGTGTGTGTGTGTCTTGACACGCACACAAATATACACATATACACATATATACACACACACATATACATAAAGATTTATATAAGTAACACACACACAAACACACATATAAACCTATCTACATGTGTGTATATGTAAGTAACACACTCACAAACACATATAGAGAATTATACGGTCATGAGTATGTATACCCAACACACCTAAAATTAGTATATAAAATTAGTATATGTGAGTGTTTGTGTGTTGGAATATATATATATACATATATATTTGGATGTATGTGTGTGTGTGTCTCTATCTGTTGTGTGATACCTACACACACATACACACACACACACACATAGAGATAAGTACAAGTATATATACATATATATACACACACATGCACATACACTCAGATATACCCCCTCCCCACACACACACACATATTGGGTATTGATATATATATTCATATCTATACAGACAAATATGTGTGTGTGTATGTGTGTGCGTGAGTATATATACCCAACACACACACACACAAGCACACACACACATATATATGGATTTGTGTGCGTGTGTGCGTGAGTATATACTAATCTGTGCGTGTGCGTGTCTATATATTTATATATGTAGACACACACACGTATGTATATACATACTCATAATCATATAACTAATCTCTATACACGCACACCCATATATATATATATATACATGCATTTATATTAAAATATATTAGTGTGTGAGTGCACATTTATGTTTATATTTATAAATGGTTGTGAGTATACATACCCAACACACACATACACACACACATATATATAAATTTTTATGTGTATGTGTTTGTTATACTTTAATATATATATATATATATATATATATATATATCTATGTGTGTCAACAGATTAGTTTATATAAGTGTGTATGTATATATATGTGTGTATGTGTGTGTGTGTGTTGGGTATATATATATATATATATGTGTGTGTGTGACAACACGCACGTATGTGTTATATACTTGTGTGTGTGTGTGTATGTGTGTATGTGTTGAGTATACATACTCACGACCATATATACACACACAGAGCTGTATGTGTTAGTATGTGTACCTCATAGATGCACATATAAATAAATAAATAAATATATATATATATATATATATATATATATATATATACATACACACAAATATGCACACACACACATAGTACACACGTATGGAGCTTAGTATATGTGTGTATGTGTGTGTGTTGGTTTTGAGTTTGTATATGTGTATTATGCATCTTCACAACCATTTATATATAACACACACACATAGCCAACACATACATGATTGTGTGTGTGTGTATGTGTGTTGGATATACATGCTGACATACATACTTGTCTCTATGTGTGTGTGTGTGTGTGTCTGTGTTTGTTGTGAGTGCGTATACACATACTCACAATTGTATATATATATATATATAGACACACACGTACACACACAAACAGACACACACAGAGATTAGTATATATGAGTGTTAGTGTGTGTTAGTGTGAGTGTGTATATATATATATATATATATATATATATATATGGCTGTGAGTATTTGGATACATACCCACAATACACACACACACACACACACTCATATATACTTATCTCTATGTGTGTGTATGTGATATCACACACACACATTCACACACACACACATAAATATACATATTCATTTGTACTAACTTATATATGTGTGTGTTTGTATA
>JACERR010000106.1:85000-90000 GCA_016760335.1 Gastrodia elata
TATATATATATATATCTCTATGTGTGCAACTCACAACAGTATATATATATATATAGACACACACATAAACACACACACACACACATTACTCATATATATTTATATACGGTTGTGAGTAATACACATACACATGTATACTTATCTAACATACTCTCACACTCATACATACTAATCTTTATATTTGTGTGTGTGTATACTAATATCCTTATATATATGTACGTACATGTGTGTGTCTACATACATGTGTTATATATGTGTGTATACCTA
The DNA here is from genome assembly GCA_016760335.1 of Gastrodia elata. Taxonomy (NCBI): domain Eukaryota; kingdom Viridiplantae; phylum Streptophyta; class Magnoliopsida; order Asparagales; family Orchidaceae; genus Gastrodia; species Gastrodia elata. The sequence continues at coordinate 85,268 of JACERR010000106.1, forward strand.
GCACACACATGCACACACACACACACACACACAAACTTATATATACAAATCTCTATGTATGTGTGTTTGTGTGTGTGTGTGTGTCTTTACATACATGTGTTAGATGTGTGTGTATACCCAACACACACACACACTCTCACAAAAATATTTATACCCAACACATACGTTGTGTTTGATATATATGCATGTGTGTGTGTGATTTTGTTATAGACACACACAATGTATACTGAATACACACACATGCTCATATATACCAAACACTTATAGAGATAAGTATATATGAGTGTATGTGTGTGTCACCTACATACACCCACACATAGAAATAATACATACATGTGTGCATGTTTAAATGAGTGTATGTGTGCGTGTGATAGGCACACGCACACATACGATTGTGGGTATGGATACCCAACACACATACACACACTCATACACACATGTGAGTATGTATATGTGTGTCTATATATATATATGGTTATGAGTATGGATACTCAACCATTGTGTGTGTGTGTCTATATATATGTACACTACACATTCATATATATGAGTGTGTGTGTGTATGTATCTCTATTTTATGTGTTTATGTGTATGTGTATGTGTGTCTATATGTTTATATAATATGCACACACATACATGTGTCTATATATAATCATATGTATACCTACTCACACACACACACTAAATACTGTGTGTATATGTGTGTGCAACCGTATGTGTGTGATAACACATACGTATGTTTTTGTGTACCCAACACACACACACACATAGAGATAAGTATATATGAGTGTGTGTGTGTGTTGGCTATACATACATACATGTGTGTGTTTGTGTGTTTATTTATACTCAACACGCACACACACATATACAAACATACACTCATATGTACTTATCTGTATGTGTGTATGTATATTAATATATAACACATACGTGTGTGCACACACAGACACAAACACATACATATGTATTATATACACATACACACACACACACAAACATACTTATATATATACATACATACTCACACACACACACTCATATATACTTATCTCTATGTGTGTGTGTGTGTGTGTCTCTACATACATGCATACTGTGTGTGTGCACTCATACACACACTCACACACTCATATATACTAATCTTTATGTGTGTGTTCACACATATACACACACAGTCATATATATTAATCTCTATGTGTGTGTGCATATATATATATATATATGTATATATTAGTATATATGAGTGTGTGTGTGCTTAGACACACACACACACACATACTCATATATACTTACCTCTAGATGCAAAGAAATACATATCCTTCTCTATGTGTACACACACACACTTATACACACACATAGAGATTATGAGGGTGAGTATGTATACCTAACAAACACACACACACACACACACAATTATATATACATACGCATATATTCATACTCAGACACCGTATAGCACAGATAAACAACTCATATATTCTTATCTCCATATGTGTGTGTGACTCATATATAAAGGCACACACATATGAGTGAGTATGGGAATACATACACAACTGTATATAAATATATAGACACACAGATATGTGTTATCACACACACAGATATATATATATATATATATATATAGAGAGAGAGAGAGATATAAATATAGATATATATATATATATATATAGACACACATAACACACACATAAACACACACATACGTAAAGATAAGTATAAGTATATATATATATATATATATATATATATATATATATACAGACACACATACACACACACTCATATATACCCACACATACACACACACACACAAGTTGGCTATTCATATGTGTGCGTGTTGGGTATATATATATATATATATTTATATCTGTATGGACAAATATATGTGTGCGTGTGCGTGGGTATATATACCCAATGCACACACACACAAACACACACACATAGAGATTAATATATATATATGTATGTATATATATATATATATATATATATATATATATATGCACTCATATATACTTATCTCCATGTGTGTGTGTACGTTAGGTACATATTTATATATGGTTATAAGTATGTATACCCAACACACTCATATATACTAATCTTTATATATGTGTGTATGTGCGTGTATGTATATATCTGTGTGTGGGTATACATACACACACATACTTAGCTGTGTGTGTGTGTGTATAAATATATATATATATATATATATATATATATATATTATAAGGTTGTGAGAATGTATACCGATCTATATGTGTATGTGTTTGTATGTGTTTGTGGGTGTGTGTATATATAACATGTGCACCCACATATATGAGTGTGTGTTATGTATATAGACACACACGGACACACACTCATATGTATAATCAAAATTAGTATGTATAGGCGCACGCACACACACACACACTCATAAATATTAATCTCCACACACACTGACACACACACACACACACACACAGATATATATATATATACATATGAGTGTGTGTTTGTGCGCATGTCTATATATATATATATACTAATCTCTATGTATGTTTGTATTTGTGTGTGTATGTATGTTTGTGTGTGTGTATCTGTATATGTATATAAATATAGAGAGTGTGTGTGAGACACACACACACAAAGATGCATGCACACACACTCACACAAACACAAACACACATTAGGTATGCATACTCATAACACACTCATATATATGTTGTGAGTATATATACATAGTCATCTGTATAGATAAAAGTATATATGAGTGTGTGTATGTGTGACTATTATACATATCTCCATGTGTGTGTGTATATATGTCGATATATTTAGTAGATCATTATGTATGCATGTGTAATATGTATGGGTGTCACACACACATACATAGAGATTAGTATATTTATATACGGCGTGTGTGTGTATATATTATTTATATATGATTATGAGTGTGTATACCCAACACACACAAACACACACACACACACTCATATATACTAATCTCTATGCTTGTGTATGTGTGGTGTGTTTGTCCATATTTATATATGGTTATGAGTATGCATACCCAACACACACACACACATAAGTTTATATATATATGGTTGTGAGTTTTATGTATACCCAATGCACACATACAGTCATATATACCCAACACATACACACCCTCACTCATATATATATTTATATATATATATATATATCTGTGTGTGTGTTTGTGTGTGCATATATATATATATATATATATAGACACATGTGTTAGTGTGTGTGTGTGAGTGTATATATATATATATATATATATATATATATATATATATATATATATATATATATATATATATATATATATATATATATATATATATGTTTTTGTGATTATGTGTACGCAACACATTGATATATGCATATACATAATATTTGTGTGGTTGGGTATACATACTCACAACACTCAAACACACACACAAAAATACATAATATATAGATATATATATAGACATACATAGACATACACACGCACACACATGGGTATATATATATATATATATATATATATATACATACATACATATATGTATGTGAGTATGGTATGTGTGATAGAACACATACAGGTGTGTCTATATATATATATAGCACATATGTATTATTCATACTAACACACACACACTCATATATATATATATATATACATATATATGGTTGTGATTATAAATATATAGACACATACACATGAAAAGATTAGCATATATGAATGTGTATATATGTTTATATACATACTCACACTTGTATATACTAATCTCCATGTGTGTGTGTGTGTAAGTGCCATGTGTCTATATGCATGTTTGTAGAGACACACTCATATATACTAATCTCTATGTGTGTGTGATTGTGTGTGTGTGTGTGTATGTGTAACTTATATATACATATCTCTATTTGTGTATGTGTGACAAATATATATAAGGGTGCACACACACACACACACACACACACTCATATATACTAATCTCTATGTGTGTGTTGGGTATATATACTCACAATCATATATATTTATAGATAAACACACACACATATGTGTTAATACATGTATACAAATATATAAATACACATACAAACACAACCATACTTATATATATGAGGGAGTGTGTGTATGTGTGTGCAAGTCTTAGGAATATACACATATTTATACACAAACACACACAGACACACACACGAATGTGTTCACGAACACACACACACACTCATATATACTAATCTCTAACACATAGAGAGTAGTCTGTATAAATTAGTATATATAAGTTTGTGTGAGTGTGTGTCTCTCTACATATTGATATACATGCACATACACACACTCATATATACTAATATCTATGTGTGTGTGTGTGTGTCCATGTATATATATATATATATATATATATATATATATATATATATATGGTTGTGTGCCACACACGTATGTGTTGTGTTCATGTATATATAGATCTCTATGTGTGTGTGTGTTTGTGTTTATGTATTCTCTATATATTATGAGTGTGTGTTCTTTATATATATAAACATGAGACACACACACGTGTATGTGTTATATAAACACATCGTATATTTATATATATATATATATATATATATATATATATATATAAACACACACTCATATGTGTGTGTGTGTGTGTGTGTTCGGTATACATAATCACACTCATATATACTTATCTCTGTGTGTGTGTGTGTATTTACACGTATGTGTGAACACACTATATATGTGTTTGCCT
>JACERR010000106.1:100000-104029 GCA_016760335.1 Gastrodia elata
CTTATATAGCACACACAAAAGACATTAGTATATATAAGTGTATATATGGGTGTGTAGCACACACATAGAGTTTAGTATATATGAGTGTGTGTGTATATGTGTGTGTGGGCACACTAAATACACACATACATACACACATGGAGATGAGTAAATTAGTATATGAGTGTGTGTGTGTGTGTGTCTACTTACATGCATACTTGTATGTAGACATACTCACACTCACACATGATTGTGAGTATGAGCTTATATATATATAGACACACACATATATACGGACATAGAGATTACACACACCCACACAAACACACACACACATAGAGATAAGTATATACGAGTGTTTTGTATGACCCAACCATATATTTAAATATTTAAAATATGAGATTAGTATATATGTGTTGAGTACACATACTCACAACCGAATATAAATATATAGACACACACACATATAAACAACACATATACACATACACAACAAATATATATATATATATATATAGATTTATAATATATAACATACATTTTTAAAAAATATAAGAGTGTGTGTGTGCACGTTTGTGCTTATATATTTGTATATGATTGTGAGTATGCATACCCAATACACACATACACCACTCAAATATACTTATCTATATGTGTATTTATTATAATTTAATATATGAATGCATAATATCTATGTCTGTATATATATATATATATGAGTGTGTGTGTGTGTGTGTCTGTATACATGAATATAGAGATGCACACATACACACATAAATACATTCTCATACTCATATATATAAATATAGACACACACACACACACATAAACACACATATAGAGATTAGTATATATAAGTTTGCATGTGTGTATCTATATATATACAGTTGTGAGTATGTGTTTGTGTGTGTGTGTGTGTCTCTACATACACGCATATAAACACACACACACACTCATATATTCTAATCTCTACACACACACAAATATGTATATATGTATATATATATATTAAAATATAGTAAATACACACACAAAGATTTGTGTATATGAGTGTGTGTATGTATGTGTATGCATATGTATATGTTGGGTTTGCATACTCACAACCGTATGTAAATATATAAACACAAATGTGAACACACACACTCATATATTTAATATAAATGCTTGTAATATGTGTGTGTGTGAGTGTGTAGAGATTAGTTATACAGTTATGAGTATATATATACATATGTGTGTGTGCCTACATATATAAATACACACACACACACACATAGAGATTAGTATATATGTGTATGTGTGTGTGTGTTGGATATACATACTCATAACAGATAAATATATATAAACACACACATGAATGTGTATATATAACACTTATGTGTGTATACATACACACACACATATATAACACACACACATGGAGATATGTATATAACACATATGTGTGTGTTATGTGTGTATGTCTATATATTTATATATGATTGTGAGTATGTATGTGTGTGTGTTGGTATATATGTACATACTCACAACCATATATAATATATAGACACACATATGTAATAGAAACGTATGTGCTATATATCTCTCCATGTGTGTGTGTATGTTATATATATGTGTGGGTATGTATACCCTCCACACACACAAATCTACAAGTGTATGTGTTTGTCTGTATATTTATATACATCTATACTTATAGACACCCACAAAAAAATCTACAAGTGTATGTGTGTGTTGTATATTTATATACATCTATACATATAGACACACACATGAAGATTAGTATATATAAGTGTGTGTGTGTGTGTCTATATGTATAGACGTATATATATATACAGACCCACGCACACAAATACAGATTTGTGTGTGTGTGTCTATATATATAATAATCTCGATGTGTGCATGCAACACATATGTGTTTGTCTTTATATTTATATATAACACATACATGTGTGTGTGACTATATACATAAATACAAATATTATATATATATATAGCACATACATGCTATATATACTAACACACACACACTCTGAGATATATATATATATATATATACGATAGTGATTATAAATATATAGACACATAGTGTTGTGTGTGTGGGGTGTGTGATATATATATAGACACATATACATGTATGTGTTATATATAAATAAAGACTCACACATATATGTTATATACACATATAGAGATTAGTATATATATAGACACACACACACACACACAAATCTACATGTGTGTGTGTGTCTATATATTTATATACGTTTATACATAGACATAACACACACACTCATATATACTAATCTTCATGTGTGTGTGTGTATAGGTGTAAATAAGTAAAGGACATAAACACACATGGAGATTAGTATGTATGAGTGTGTGTGCATGTGTGTCAATTTATATAGGAGTATATAAATATACAGACACACACACATGTAGATTTGTGTGTGTGTGTGTGTGTGTGTGTGTGAGTGTGATGTGTCTATGTGTGTGTGGAGGGTATACATACCCACACATATATATAACAGCACACACACGTGGAGAAATGTATAACACATACGTGTCTATTACTTATGTGTGTATGTATATTTATATATGGTTGTGCGTATGTGCATATATACTCAACACGCGCACACATATACATACTCACAACCGTATATAAATATATAGACACACATACGTAACAGACCCATATATGTTATATATTTTTCCATGTGTGTGTGTGTGTTATATGTGTGTTGGTCTGTATACCTCTACACACACACATCACACTCACACACACTCACACACACACACAAATCTATATGTGTTTGTGTCTATTATTAATATACACCTATATATATAGACAGACACACACACACAAATCTATAGGTGTGTGTGTGTCTGTATATTATATACACCTATATATATAGACACACACACACACACACAAATCTACTTGTGTGTGTGTCTGTATATTTATATACACCTATATATATAGAACACTCACACACACACTCACACACACATGAAGATTAGTACATATGAGTGTGTGAGTGTGTGTCTATATTTATACGTATATAAATATACAGACACAGACAGAAACATGCAGATTTGTGTGTGTCTGTGTATATATATATATACTAATCTTTATGTGTGTATATAACACTATGTGTGTGTGTCTTTATATTTATAATAAAACATACATGTTGGGTATACATTTCTCCCACGTACACTCAATATACTTATCTATATGTTCTGTTTATGAAAATAAACATATAGTGTGTGCACACACACATAAACACATAGGTATGTGCTATATACCTAAACAGAACACAAACAAGCACACAGACATATTACATACATACTCACACATACATACACCCACACACACATGCACATACTCATATATACTTATCTCTAGTGTTTGGTGTGTGTGTGTGTTGGGTAAACATACTCACAATCGTATATAATATATAGAACTCTCAATTGTATATATAGTTAAACACACACATATAGACTAATCTGTATGTGTGTGTGTCTGTGTGTGCCTATATATAGTTACACACACACAGTAATTACTAATGCTATTGTAGTTTATTTGTGCATGTGTGTGTGTGTGTGTTGGTATGAGTATGTATACCCAACACATACACACAAACATAGAGATAGATACTAATCTCTTTATGTGTGTGTGTATTATATACTAATCTCTAAGTGTGCATGTTGGGTATACATACTCACAACCATTTACATACACACACCAACAAATAAAACACATAACGATAAGTATATAATCTCGATGTAATGTGTCTATATATATTAGTATATATAATATATATATATAAGTGTGTATACCTAATACACACACACACATATGGGTTATATATGGTTGTCAGTATATATACTAATACCCAAACACACACACACATGGAGATAAGTAGATATGAGGGTGAGGAGTGGTGGTGTGGTTGGGGTATTTGTCAATATATATATAAATATATAGACACATACACAAACACACACATATAGAGATTAGTATATGAGTGTATGAGTATGATACCCACACCAAACATC
>JACERR010000107.1:5000-12500 GCA_016760335.1 Gastrodia elata
CTTATATATACATATACATGTGTGTATACCCAACACACACACACATGACTATGTGTGTGTCTGTTTGCATGTATGGAGACACGCACACACACATATGAGTGTGTATGTGTCTGTTTATATGAGTGTGTTTATATACATGTATATACACTGTGTGTGTGTACATATATATATATATATATATATATATATATATATATATATATATTTGTGTGTGTGTGTGTAGATACACACACACATACACACACTTATATATACTAATCTCTATACCCAACACATATAATATAGAGAGTATGTATATATAATCAAAATGAGTATGTATAAGCACCACACATGTATGTGCTATCACGCATACATAAATATAAATTGGTATATAAATATATAGACATACACACGTATATGCTATATACATATACGTGCTATCATATGCACATAGATATATATGTAGACATATGTGTTGGGTAATACATATGTCTATGTACACACACCAAATAAGTTTACTAATCTCTCTCTCACACACACATACACATGGAGATATGTGTACCTATATATGTATCTAACAATTGTGATAAAACAAACGTGTGGGTGTTATATTTACATATATACGGTTGTGATAAACACACACATAACACACACACACAAATTCATACACACATAAATAGAGATAATACATGCACACACAAAAAAAATGTATTAGGTATACAGACTTATACACTCAGATATACTAATCTCTATATTATGTGTGTATCTGTGGTGGGTAGTTTGTGTGTATATCTATACCCAACATACAACACACACACACATACATAATAATTTATGTGTACCCAACACATAGACACATAAGTATATGAGTATGTGTGTTGGGTATACACACACACAAACTACCTAACATAGATATACACACACACACAACATAGAGATAAGAATATAAGAGTGTGTGTGTGTGTATGAGTGTGTGTATGTGTGTGTATATACATTGTGACATACACACACGCATACACACAAACTCACAAACTCACACACACATATACAAACTCATATATACCTATGTCCATGTGTGTGTGACACACATACACACATACACACACACACACACACGCACACACACACCGTATATCTATATATAGGCACACACATATTCATATACACTAATCTCTATTTGTGTGTGTTTGTGTGTGTGTGTGCGTGTGTCTATGTGTATATACACACACACAAAAACACACTCACACATGTTATATGAGTATGAGTATGTATACCCAACATAGATACATATAATCTCTATGTGTGTATGTAAGTGTGCGTGTATATGTGTGTCACAACGTATGTGTTATATAGACACACACACTTACACACACTATATATGTTTATAAAGCACATATGTTGTGAGAATATATACACATTCATATGTCTGTGTGCATATATACCCAACTCACACACACACACACACATACACACACATGGAGACACACACAAATATAGAGATTAGTTATATACTTGGATATACATACTCATAAATGCATATATATACACACACACTTTCATATATATATATATATATATATATATATATATATATATATATATATATATATATATATAATTTTATATGTATATATGAGTGTGAGTATGCACACACACACACACATGTGTGTTGGGTATACATTCTAATCTCAATGTGTGTGTGTGTGTTGGGTATACAGACTTACACACACACAAGCACACATATACACATACACATATACGAGTATATAACACATACCCTCATATATACATACTCACAACCGTATATAAATAGATATATGAGTATGTGTATCTGTATGTGTATTATATAGAGATTAGTAAACATGTGTGTGTGTGTATATATGTGTGTGTGTGTGTGTATGTTGGGTTTACATACTCACAACCACACACTCACTCATATAATTATATAGACACACACATACGCACACACATGTGTGAATATGTATACCTAGCGTAGCCACACACACACACATTCATTGATGCGCTCTCTATATGTGTGTGTGTGTGTAGACACACACACACACACACACACATACACACACTCACATACATCATATCTTAATATGTGTGTGTGTGTGTAGGGTATACTAATCTCTATGGTGTGTGTGTGTGTCGTATATATGTTTGTGTGTCTATATATATACTCACAACTGTATGAGTGTGTGTGTGTATATATATATACAAGTATGCGTGGGATGTCTACCCAATATACAGACACACATACCGCACACACACACATACACACTCACACACATCATATATACTAATATCTATGTGTGTATTTGTATGTTGGGTATACATACTCATACACATACTCTATAGAGATATATATATATATATATGAGTGCTGTTGAGTTTGCATACTCATAACCGTATATATCTATGAGTATGTATACCCAACACACACTCACACATATGGAGATAAGTATATATGAGTATATGTGTTTATGTGTATATATATGAGTGATATGTATAAATAGATAACACACACACACACATGTACTCATCGCTATGGGTATACATACTTGCAACAATATATATGAGTGTGTGTGTGTAGAGACACGCACAAACACACATAGAGTTAAGTATAAGTGTGTGTGTGTGTGTTTAAATATATATACAGTTGCGAAATTATACTTATCTTTATATATATACATCATAGAGATAAGTAAAAGTTCACAATTTTATATATATACAGACACACACACACACACACACACACACACACACACACACACACACACACACACACACACATATATATATATATATAATACAAACACACACACCAACAAATTGTGTTTCACCCACGTATGTGTTTCACACACAGACATAGAGAGAAAGTATTAAACTGTGTATATGTATGCATGTTAGATGTGTTTATATATATATATATACACACACACACACACTCATATATACATACTCTCTCTCAATGTGTATGTATGTGTGTGTATCCATGTGTGTTGGGTATATATATAGACACATATATACTTTTACTTATCTCTATGTTTACATAGTTGTGTGTGTATATATACTCACAGCCATATATAAATAACATGTATGTAGACCCATATGCATTATATCTATACATGCACATACTATATAACACACATAAATGGAGATAAGTATATATGAGTGTGGGTGTGCGTGTGTCATAATCAGTGTGTGTGTGTGTGTGTGTGTTTGTGTGCGTATGTACACTCATATATACTTATCTCAATATTTATATATATCCAACACATACAAACATAAACCTGTGTGTGTATGTGTTATGTATTCATATACATGCACACACACACACACACACACACACACACACACTCATACATACTAGTTTTTATGTATGTGTGTGTGTGTGTGTGTGTCTATATATATATAGACATTTATATAACACATATGTGTGTGTGTGTTTGTGTGCCTATTGGGTATACCTACTCACAACCGTATATAAATATATAGATATATGTATACCCAACATACACACACACACACACACACACTCATATAAATTAATTTGTATGTGTTATAGACATGTATACATATATACATACTCAAAATCATATATGAATATATGTGTGTGTGTGCAGGTTTGGTATACATACTCAGAGTGTGTGTCATATATATTAATCTCACATATATATACCTAACACACACACACACACACACACACACTCATATATACTAATCTCTAAGTGTATCTGTGTGTGTGTGTATATATATATATATATATATATATATACGGTTATGAGTATGTATACCCAATACACATATACACATTTATATATACTAATTTCTATGTATGTGTGTTTGTATATATATATATATATATACTTATCTCTAGATGTATATATATACAGTTGTGAGTATGTATACCCCCACACACACACTCATATATATTAATAACTACGTGTGTGTGTTTGTGTCTATATAGATACTCACATAGAGATACACTAATCTATATATATGTGTGTGGGTACATATACCTAACACATTATATACGGTTGTGAATATATATACCCAACACATACATACATAAAGATTAGTTTATATGAGTGTGTGTGTGTGAACATGCACAAACACACACAATTATGTATACACACACAGACTATGTATACCCATTAGTATATATGAGTGTGTGTGTGTGTTCTATGTTTGTCTATATATCAATGTATGAGGATGTGTGTGTGTAAGAGCGTATGTGTCTATATATTTATATGTGTGTGTGTGTGATGGGTATACACACAGCACACACACACACACACTCACACACACTCACACACACTCACACACACACACACACACACACGCTATATACACATATATGAGTGTGTGTGTGTGTGTCTATATGTAGACATACATATATACACATACATATATACATATGTGTGTCTAAATATAGACACACACACACACACACATATGTGTTATATACATGTATATACTAATCTCTATGAGTGTGCGTGTGAGTGAGTGACACATAGTTGTGTGTATATATAAGCAAACACACTCATATATACTAATTTATTTATATACGGTATGTGTGTGTGAGTATGTATATGGTGTGATTATATAAACACAAAATGTATATATTTATATACATAGATATATATAAATTTATAAATATATAAATATACACATAAGGAATAAAATATATGAGTGTGTGTGTGTGCGTGTCTATGTGATGGGTAAACATACTCACAATCATATATAAATATAGACACACACAAACACACACATATAGAGATTATTATATATGAGTGTATGTATAGATGGGTGTGTGTGTGTGTGTATGTATGTGTTGATTATACATACTCACAACCGTATATAAATATATAAACACACACACATACACACACATATAGAGATTAATATATATATGTGTGTGTGTGTCCATATATGTGTAGATTAGTATATATAAATACACACACACACACACTCATATATATGAGTGTGTGATACATATATATATACCAATCTCTATGTGTATGTGTTTGTGTGTGTGTATTGAGTATATAAATATATATATATATATATATCTGTGTGTGTGTGTATATATATATATATATTCATACAAACACACAAAGAATACATATATACTAATCTCTATGTGTGACGATTAGTATATATATATTTATATGGTACGTGTGTGTGACACACTCACATACACACACACACACAAAGACAAACTCACACACATACACACGCACACATATATACTAATACACATACACACAAAACACGCTCAACACACGCACTTATTTATACATTGGGTATACATACTCATATATATATATATGTGTGTTACACAGACACACTTAATTAGTGTATAGGCTCATACACACATATAGATATATGTGTACCCAATGTATATGAGTGCGTGTGTTGAGTGTGTTTTGTGTGTGTGCATATATATATATGAATATGAGTATGTATATATATATATATATATATATATATATATATATATATATATATATATATATGATTGTGAGTATGTATACCTAATACATACACATATATGCACACACAAATATACACACACATAGAGTTTAGTATACATTACACACACACTCATATATACTTATCTCTATGTGTGTGTGTGTGTGTCTGTGTGTGCGCATATTGTGTGTGTGTGTGTGTAGGTATGTATTCCCAACACATACACACACAAAAATACACACACATAAGTATCTTACAACTGCACACACACACACACACACACACGCACATATATATATATATATATATATATATATATATATGAGTGTGTGAGTGTATGTAAATGTGTATTGGGTATACATACTACACACAGTTGGGTATACATACTCATGTGTGTGTGCGTGTGTGCATGTGTGTGTGTCTATAAATTTATATTCGCAACCGTATATATATAGACACAAATATACACACACACACAGAGATATATAATAGATACATGAGTATGTATATATAAATGGATGTGTATGTCTCTATATTTATACACACACACACACACATATAGAGATTAGTATATGTGAGTGTGTGTGTATGTGCTGGGTAGATATACTCATAACCATATATAGATGAATATTATTTTATATAAATGTGTGTCTATATATTTATGTATGGTTGTGAGTATATATACACAAACACACACACACACACACAAACATAGAGATTAATATATATTTATATACGGTTGTGAGTAATATATACAAGTGTGTGTGCTTTGTGCCGTGTGTGTGAGTATGTATACCTAATAGATACACACACACACACTCATATATATACTAATCTTTATATATTTATATAAAATTTCTATGTGTCAGTATGTATATACACACACACTCACACATAGAAATTAGTATACCCAACACATGTATATACTCACACCGTATATGACACACACATATATATACTAATCTATATGTGTGTGTATGTGTCTATATATAGTGTGTGTGTGTATGTATAACATACATATAAAGATTAGTATATATATGAGTGAATGTGTGTGTGTTGTGAGTATGTATACCCAACACAACCACATACACATACACGTAGTATACATAGTCACATGTGTGTGTGTGTGTGTGCATAACACACACACACATACACAAATACACACACATACTCAATACACACACACACATAGAGATTAGTATATATATATATATATATGTATATATATATATATATGTATATATATATATATATATATGATTAACACATACATATATGTGTGTGTAGGGTATACATACTCACACATAGAGCTTAGTATATATGAGTGTGTGTGTGTGTATTGGGCATACAAACTCACATATATGTACCAATTTTTGTGTGTCTATATGTGACTGCGTGTGTGTGTCACACACACACACTTACTCATTTAAATATGTCTCTACATGCATGCACACACACACACAGATATATATATATATATATATATATATATATATATATATATATATACATATATATATACATACATACATGTGTGTGTATATATACTTAGATGAGCATGTATATATAATCTCTATGTGTGTGTGTTTGTGTGTTTGTATGTGTGTGTGTGTTTGTATACCAAACATACACACACACACACATACACTCCCACTCATATATACTAATCTCTATGTATACGTATATCACACTCTCATATGTATATTAATCCATATGTTGTGTATACATACTCACATAGAGATTAGTATATATGAGTGTGTGTGTGT
The DNA here is from genome assembly GCA_016760335.1 of Gastrodia elata. Lineage (NCBI taxonomy): Eukaryota > Viridiplantae > Streptophyta > Magnoliopsida > Asparagales > Orchidaceae > Gastrodia > Gastrodia elata. Next base: position 12,227 of record JACERR010000107.1, read on the forward strand.
ATGTGTGTTAGGTATACACATACACACAACCATATATAAATATATAGACACACATACATATATGTTAGATACATGTACATATACGGTTGTGAGTACGTATACCCTACACACACACACCCATATAATAACTATATGTACACACATATAAACACACACACATACATAGAAATTAGTATATATGAGTGTGTGTGTGTGTGTATGTGTGTGTGGGTCTGTTTGTGCCTATATACCAATACCCAACACACACACACACACACATACACACACTCATATA
>JACERR010000107.1:15000-20000 GCA_016760335.1 Gastrodia elata
ATATATATATATACACACAAATGCACACACAGAAACACTCAACACACACACACACACTCATATATACTAATCTCTATCTCTATGTGTGTGTGTTTAGTGTTTGTATGTGTGTGTGTATCTCTATGTGTGTGTGTGTATCTCTATGTGTGTGTGTTTGTGTGCATGTGTGTGCATGTGAGTTTGTTTATATATATGAATATGCGTATGTATATATATATATATATATATATATATATATGATTGTGAGTATGTATACCTAATATACACACCTATAGGCACACACATAGAGTTTAGTATACACATACACACACATCTGTGTGTGTAGGTATGTATTCCCAACGCATACACACAAAAAAAAAAAACACACATAAGTATCTTACAACTGCACACACACACACAAACACACACACACACACACACATATATATATATATATATATATGTATATATATATATATGAGTGTGTGAGTGTGTGTAAATGTGTATTGGGTATACATACTCACACACAGTTGGGTATACATACTCATGTGTGTGTGCGTGTGTGCATGTGTGTGTGTCTATAAATTTATATTCATAACCGTATATATATAGACACAAATACACACACACACACAGATATATAATAGATACATGAGTATGTATATATAAATGGATGTGTATGTCTCTATATTATACACGCACACACACACACATAGAGATTAGTATACGTGAGTGTGTGTATGTGCTGGGTAGATATACTCATAACCATATATAGATGAATATTATTTTATATAAATGTGTGTCTATATATTTATGTATGGTTGTGAGTATATATACACAAACACATACACACACACACACACAAACATAGAGATTAATATAGATTTATATACGGTTGTGAGTAGTATATACAAGTGTGTGTGCATTGTGCCGTGTGTGTGAGTATGTATACCCAATAGATACACACACACACACTCATATATATACTAATCTTTATATATTTATATAAAATTTCTATGTGTGAGTATGTATATACACACACACTCACACATAGAAATTAGTATACCCAACACATGTATATACTCACACCATATATGACACACACACATATATACTAATCTATATGTATGTGTATGTGTCTATATATAGTGTGTGTGTGTATGTACAACATACATATAAAGATTAGTATATATATGAGTGAATGTGTGTGTGATGTGAGTATGTATACCCAACACAACCACATACACATACACTCCCACACATATATACTAATCTCTATGTATACGTATATCACACTCTCTCATATATATATTAATCCATATGTTGTGTATACATACTCACATAGATATTAGTATATATGAGTGTGTGTGTATGTGTGTTAGGTATACACACACACACACAACCATATATAAATATATAGACACATATACATATGTGTTAGATACATGTACATATACAGTTGTGAGTACGTATACCCTACACACACACACACACCCATATAATAAGTATATGTACTCACATATAGACACACACACATATATAGAAATTAGTATATATGGGTGTGTGTGTGTATGTGTGTGTGGGTCTGCTTGTGCCTATATACCAATACCCAACACAGACACACACACACTCATATATACTAATCTCCATGTGTGTGTGTTTGTGTGTGTGTGTTGGGTATTTATATATAGACACACACACAATAGTATATATATATATATATATAGAAATAAGTATATATAAGTATGTATACCTAACACACGCACACACACACACACACACTCAGATATATATACTCACAACCCACTATAAACACACACATACACACACACACACACATAGATATATATATATATATATATATATATATATATATATATGTGCGTCTCTACAACCGTATATTTATATGAGTATGTGTGTATTGGGTATTCATACATGTTTTCACACACATATAGAGATATGATTGTGTGATAACACATACGTATATATATATATATATATATATATATATATATATATATAGGTACACACGCACACACGTGCACACACACACACACACACACATACTAATTTCCAAGTGTATGTGTTTGTGTGTATTTGTGTGTTATTTATATACTACTGTGAGTATTTATACCCAACACACCCACACACACACATATATATTAATCTGTATGTGTGTGTGTTATATATACAAGTTATGTATACCCAATACACACACACAAATAGAGATACACACACACACATTGAGATAAATTTAAGTATAAAAATATAGAAATCACAACCGTATGTCTATATATCAACACACACATGTACGTATAAATATATATATATATATATATAACACATATTTTGTGTGAGTCTATATATAGATACACAGTTATGAGGGCTATATATTTATACTTATACTTATCTTTGTGTGTGTGTCTGTGTCTATGTGTGTGTGTTTGCATGTATGTGTGTTGGGTACACATAACATATATGTATAAGAAACACAACAATACATAAGGCACACACAAACAGACAGACACACACACATAGAGATAAGTAATATGAGTGTGTGTGTGTATCACAAATACACACAAATACATACAAATATATACATACTCACACACACATCTCTATATACACGCATATAAAAACATAGAGATACACACATATGTGTTATATATATGTGTGTGTTTATGTGTATGTGCGTGTGTGTCTATATACACAGACTTGCACACATAAGAAGATAAGTATATACGAGTGTGTGTGTATATGTGTGTTGGCTATATGTGTCTATACACACACACACACACACATGGAGATTAGTATGTATGATTGTGTATTTATGCATGTATGTAGAGACACACACACACACATAGAGATAAGTATAAGTATATATATGTGCGTTAGGTATATAAACTCACAATCATATATAAATATATAGACACTACATAATACACACACTCAGACACTCATATATACTAATCTTAATGTGTGAGTATGTATACCCAACACACACACATACACACACACCTACACACACATAAGGATTAGTATATATATGTGTGTGTGTCTAAATATTTATATATATATATATATATATATATATATATGTGTGTGTCTATCTATATTTATATATACGAGTGTGTGTGTGTTGCGAGTGTGTATGTGTGTGTGTCGCATCTGTGTGTTTGAGTGTGTCTACATATATATATATATATATATATATATATATATATATATATATATATATATATATATATATACACACACACAAATAATCACGACCATATAGAGATGTGTGTGTGTGTTTGGTATACACACACACACATAGAGATAAGTATATAGACTCAACACACACACAAATACACACTTATAGTTATATAAATGTATATATACATATGTGTGTGTTGGGTATACATACTCATACACATACATATAGAGATTAATAAATATGAGTGTGTGTCTATATATTTATATATATATACATACATATATATATAACACATACGTGTGTGTGTGCGTTTGGTATATATATATATCTTTATACAGTTGTGAATATATATATATATATATATATATATATATATGTATAAACCCAACACACACACACACACACACAATTGTATATAAATATATAGACACAGACACACACGTATGTGTTATTTATATATATGTGTGTGTGTGTGTATCTCTGTGTGTGGCTATACATATATTTCTATACGAATCTCTTTGTGTGTTGTGTCTATGTGTGTCTGTGAATATATATATATGTATATATATACAAGTATATAACACAGAGATTAGTATATATGAATATGTGTGGGTATGTGTGACACACACACGCACACACTCATATATATAGACACACACACACACACTCATATATATGTGTGTGTTTATCTATATTACACATACGTTTGTGTGTGTGTGCCTCTACAAACATGCATATAGACACACACATACGCATACACACACACACTCATATATATATATATATATATATATATATATATATTATATATATATATATATACATATATATATATATATATATATATATATATATATAGTTGCGAGTATGTATACCCAACACACAAACACACTCACACACTCATATAGAGATAAGTATATATACCCAATATAGAAATACATACACATAAAGATTAGAAAATATGAGTATGTGTGTGTATGTGTTTATGTGTGTATATGTGACACATATAAATATACTAATCTCTATGTGTGTGTGAGCTAGGAATACAACTATATACTGTCTGCACACATCGATGTGTGTGTATTTGTGTGTATGTATTATCACATACACATATATGTCTATGTGTGTGTGTGTACTCATATATACTAATATATAAACATTATGTATAAGTATGTGTACCCAACACAGACAACACACACACACACAATATGTATATAATTACACATAAACACACACATGTGTTGTGTGATAAGACACATGTTTGTGTGTCTAGTATATATATGTGTGTGTGTCTGTGTGATAAATATATAAGTGTGTTGGGTATATATACCCACAACCATATATGTGTGTGTGTGTGTGTTGGGTATACATACTCAGCATACACGCACACACACGCACACATAAAGATTAATATATGTATATACAATTAACACATACGTATGTGTGTGTGTGTGTTGGGTATACATACTCACATATAGAGATTAGTATATAAGAGTGTGTGTGTTTTGTGTGTGTGTGTGTTGGGTATACATACTCACACATATGTACTAATGTGTGCGCGTCTATATGTGAGTGTGTGTGTGTGTGTCACACACACACACACACACACTCATTTATATATGTCTCTACATGCATGCACACACATATGTAAATATAGACTTACATACATGTATGTGTGTGTATATACATGGATGAGCATGTACATATATTTATATACAGTTATGAGTATGTATACTTAACACACACAATGAAGATAAGTATATATGAGTGTGTTATCTATAATTATATAGACACGCACATGTATATGTTATATACATGTATG
>JACERR010000107.1:32500-102422 GCA_016760335.1 Gastrodia elata
CATAGAGATTAGTATATATGAGTGTGTGTGTGTGTGTGTGTGTTTATGTCTATATATGAGTGTGTGATATATATGCATAGGCACGTATATATATGGTTGTGTGTGTGTTACATATGTACCCAATACATACGATTGTTTATTGTGTGTGTGTATGTATACTCAATAGATATATTTCAACACACACAAACACACACAAACATCTATATAAGTGTGTGGGTGTGTGTGTATTGGGCACAGACACACTCATAGATATTAATATATTTATCTAATTATGTTTGTGAGTATGTATGCCCAACAACTATATAAATGTAGACACACACACACACAGTCACACTCATATATACTTATCTTCATATGTCACTTTCATATATGGGTATACTCACACACATACACACATACATATATATAGAGTGTGTTATGCATATGCATGTATATATATATATATATATATATATATATATATATATATTTATATATGTGTGTATGTGTGTTGGGTATACATACTCATATATGTGTTATATATGTGTGTGTATGTGTGTGTGTGTGTGTGTGTGTGTGTGTGTGTGTTGAGTGTGTATGTACACCACACACACACACACAGCACACACACACACGCATAGATATATATATATATATATATATATGTAGACACACACACAAAGACACACACACATAAATACATAAACACAAACACACAGACATATCTGTGGGTACATATACGGTGTGTGTTTGTGAGTATTTGTGTCTATATCTCGCAACTATATATATATATATATATATATATGAGTATGTATACCCAACACACCCACAAACACATACAACTGTACTAATATCTATGTGTGTGTAGTTGTGTGTGCATTTGTGAGTATGTATACCCAACACACACACACACACAACCACACACACACACACACAGATATATATATATATATATATATATATATATATGTATATATATATATATATATTGGGTATACATACTCACACATACACACAGACACATACACACACACACTCACTATGGGGCCCCCGTACAGACAATAAGGAAGTACAGTGCTCCAACTGTGGCAAATCCCCAACTTAAGTAAAGTTAGGTGAACCCAACTTGCCTTAAGGCAAGGACTTGTCTCCAAGTGCTATAACGTTCATCCATATAGATATCAAAGTGGCGGAAGCAATATAAAAATAAGGTAACATCCACAAGCATACATAGTAGGAAAAGAAAATGCAATATAGTAACTCATCACAATGCAGCAAGTAAAGTACATTCAGAAAGTTTATTTATTACAAATTGAAATGAATAACTGAAAATGAAAGACTCTCGTCCTCACTGGAATAACAAGACAAAGCTAACTAGACAGCAGCTGGAAGGTCCTCCTCTTGAACTGGCTCCTCTTCAGTGACACTGCCCACGAACACGTCTGAATCTGACATTTGTCGATATCACAAATGCCAGGGCCCCAGCCAACAAAATAAAAAGGTTACAGTTAGACAATTGTCTAAGTACATTTTAGGCTATTTAAAGTGAACTGAATATTAAAAGATATCACATTTAAATTTGACTATACATGCAGTAGTAAAGGGGTGCAATAAGCTATGAAAGAACTGGAATACTATAAACTATCTATTTATAGCATGCAACCTACAAAACATTAAATAAGCAAGGTAAGGCTACAAGCAAAATAACTGCAGCTACTGCATAAATATGATCCTAACATGATTATGATCAAAGTAAAACATGCTGAGTATAAATGAACACAAGTACTGAATTCAATAAAATTCTAGCATCCTAAACATGCCATTCATACATATAGCTAAGCCATAAAAGTATACATACAACATGTAGATTAAGATGAAAAGAAAGGCCACTGAGACATGTGGTAAAAAGCAAACCAATATATGATAAGTAAAGCCACTGAGACATGTGGCAAAGCGAGCAAATACTGAAAAATAAGGCTACTGAAGTATGTGGCAAAACAAACCAAAAAACCAAAATAATATATTACAGGTAAAGTAGTAATATGCCTAAGTTCTAGTATTGTCATACCAGCCAATAGGCCATACAGGGCCTCCAATATCAATCAATCAATCAATCCCCAGCCTAGCCATCCAAATATGCTAGGTCTGAGTCCAGTCTATACAATACTACTACTGAAGAGGCAGACTAAACTAGGTCATATTCTACTAACTGTGACAAAACAAAACTGAATGATATGTAAATTCAATACTAGCTTAGGATACCTCATCCTAAGTTTTCCTATTATGCTCAAGGGCTAAAGCTCAAAATCCAAGGTATGCAAAGCAATCTAGTCAAAGTAAATAAGAGACTTAATCTAGACTTATGTGATATCTGTTGTTGTCTAATTTCCAAATCTAGCTATTCTGAGAAGGTACAAGCTTAGGATCTCCAATATCCAACTATCGAGTAGAATCTCAGATTTACGTCCTTAAAGTCAAATATTAGAACTTAACAAGTTCTAATAAAAAATCATGTGATGACTATATAGTTTAAGTAAGCAAATCAATGACCTAATTTTATGAATATTTTACTCTCTTACCAAAATCTTGATCAAATAAATCAAGATTTAGGGATTTAGAACTTAAACCCTATGTTGAGTTCAAATTTCAAATCCAAGGTGATACTAAAATAGGATCTAGGTTTCTCACTTAATCCCAAGGGTAAAGGTTCCTATAAGTTGAAAGATTCAGGAACTACGACCTTAGTGAAAGGCTATTCTATTAATTATAAGATAAAATAATCAATTAAGAACTTGAGAATCTAAGATCTATATTCAATCTTTAAGATAATGTCATTATCTTATTGATTGAATCATCCTATACCCACATGGAAGGTTTCAACAGATTAAACAATCAATCATGAAAGAATTTCAATTAGGGGTGGTTTGATTTAAATTGAAGATCTAAGTCTAAGATCTAAGATCTAAAGATCTAAGATTTGATCACTTTAGACATTAAAATTAGATATTAGCTTAGGAGCTTTAATTTTATGCTTCTTTTGGAATTTAAACTATATTGCACTTATTAAGATGATGCTTTAATCATTCACTTCCCTTGATTAGCATTTAAGCTTATAATCATCTCTTTAGATTACTAAGATCTAAGAGTCTAAGTTTTGATCACTTTAGACATTAATTGGATTTTAACTTAGGAGATTCCAATTGCATTTTATTTAGTAATTAGGTTCAACATCTAACTATATTGGGCTTATTACTATAAGGATTAATAGTTCTAAACATTAGGTTAACCATTAACTCATAATAATCTCTTTAGATTACTTAAGATCTAAGAGTCTAAGTTTGATCACTTTTAGATCTTAAGCTAGATTCTTAACTTAAACTTTTCCAATTCCTTATCTTTTGATACTAAGCTCTTAAGCTATCTTATCTGAGTTTATTAATGATACAATTGACCATTCTTATTATTATATTTCAATTTTCAGGTCAAATGATCCTTAAATGGAATGCTTAAGAGTTAAGTATCTTATTTAAGGATTAAATGAAGATTTGATGATTTAAGGATCATATGAATAATATTATTGTTCTAAGATTTCAGAGAACATTTCCAATTTAATTTAAAGTATATTACTGAAATTTTCAATCCTTGAGGGACATTAATCCACATTTTGGTCAAAATGACCAAAATGCCCCTCTTAAGGCTAAAATTGGGATTTTAGGGTTTACTTACCCAAATTGGTTCTAATCTATTTTAATATGTTTCACATGACTTAATAAAGTGGGAAACACCCAAAATTTAGGTTTTGAAGATCTAATTGATCTTAATTAGCACTAATCACTTAATTAAGCCTCTTAGGGTGATTAGTGAAATTAAGGCAATTTAGGGCAATCCAACTCTACACTTAGATTCTAATTGACTTAATATAAGGTTAGGAACAACCCTCACTCAATTCAGCGGCTTAATTAGGGTTAAGTTCACTAATCCTTAATTAGGGTGCTTAAGGAGTAATTAAGAAAATTAATTACCTAAAATGGATTTTAAGGGTCTGGAATTGTTCCTTAGGTCATAAGGAGCAATCAGAGCCCTTAAACTCACAATTTGGATAATTAGGTGATTTTATAGGATTTATTTAAGAACAAAAAAGTTTCAGCTAATATTTTTAAATCCAACCATTGGATCTGGAATTATATTTTAGATTTAGATTTCTTGAATTTTTCTAATTCAAATGGTATATTAGATCATACCATTTGGATTTGTATAACTAAAGTTATTTAATTAATTCATTCTGAATGTTTATTTAAATTAAAACTATAGTGTTTAATTAATTAAATTCAGAATCATTAAAAATGCATTCCTAAAATTATTCAATAATCGTGGCCCAAATTCTAAACCGCGCAGGTCGGGGCTCGGCCCGGCCCAAAATTCTTGTCTTCCTCCTCCCGATCGCTCCCGCAGCCCTAATCCCTGAGACGGGCTTCCAGCGCCAAATTCACAGCACTCCAGTCACGCCGCACCGTGATTTCGACGGCTACACGTTCCATGACCTCAGAAGCGCCGATTGAACTAAGAAGCCCTAACTGGGAAGCCCTAGATCACTAGATGCCTATTTGGCCAAAACGCTTTAGCTGGCGCGCCTGTGAGGAGATAATTCTCCTCACTGAGTCCATGAGATACCGATGTCTTGATCCCTACACGTTCAGGATCGAAGAGGGAGCGTTAGGGTGCAACGAGGGATCCTGAGATGGCCCAGATCGCTGGGGTGCTACTCAGCATTTTTTGCCATCTAGACCCGTGACTGGATCGATCGATTCCAGTCGAATTGATCGATCTGGTTGGGCTCAAACCACGATACCAGCTCGCAATTATTGTCCAAGCGTTCCTAGTACTAACTAGGCTATTAATTCCAACTGGACCCGCCGCATTTGATGAACCAGAATTTCGTTTGGCTGTGCGTTCAGACGACGAATCCGTCATCTGGGTCACTGCCAGACTATGCTTTCCGCTTGATCGATCGCGGAGGAGATCAGGTAAGATCCTACTCAGCATCTAGGCTTGCGAAAAGGCGATAAGAGAACTGAATTCTAGCTTGACAGGAAACGGAAGAAGACTGTACCTTGGTTTGAAGAAACGCAGGGACGGAAGACAATGCGGCTAGGCTGGATTGATCCAGAAGGTTGCAAAAGCTCAGCAAGGGGGTCTGAACGCCAGACCACGCCCTCTATCAGCAGACGCGGTAGGACCAGTCGTCAGGATCGCCGAGAGCTTCAATGGCTTCAGCTGGGGAGTGGAGTGAAATTCAGTGAGAAAAGGAGCTCACTGAGAAGCTTGGAAGGTATTTATAGGCCGGGAGAGACCTGGGGAGTGGATGCCAGAGCTCTGGTTTGGAGCTTGGCTCGGCCCGAGGGTTCACTCGCCATTGCCTCTTAGGGAAAGGCCCAGCCATCCCTGCGGCTCGGCCATAATAGGAAAGACCTCTAACGGTCCAGCTGACCTGGCGGGAGGGTGGCAGACAGGATCGACATGGCTGGGTACGGAGAATTTTCCGCTGTCGGGTAGGATCATCGTGAGAATGATGATCCACAGTGACTAGACTCACCTCCGCCGTCTGATGCCGAAGCCATTGGATTTAAACAGTCTGATGCGGGGTTTTAAAAACAGAAACGTGGATTAGATCCTACGCGTCTAATTTTAGATGTTGATCGCACGACCATAATTCAATCATGGCAGGGAAAGATCACGCTGTTGGAAAAGTCACGCCGAGATGCGTGCTATGCATCCTACGGGTGCATCCCTGTGCACCGCTGTCGGGACCCCGCAGCGGATCTGCCGCGGTCCCGATAGCAAATCCCACCGCAATTTTAATTAAATAATTTACTTTAATATAAAATTAATTCATAATAAATATAATCCTAATTTTTCTAAATCCAATTTAGGATTAAATGAGCTCCAAAAATTCCCAAAAATTCACCCTTAGCTAATTTGGGTATGAGGAATTCAAAAATGAAATCAGATTTTAATTTGGAGATCAATATAATTTAGGTATTTTTCAGGGCTTAAAAATAGCCAAAAATACCAAATTTTCCAGTTTAGCACCGATAGATTTTAAACTTCTAGGTTTAGGTTTAAATGACCCATTGAATCCAATGGAATCAAAATCAAACCTTAGTTTAGCTTAATTGATCTATTTTTAGCTCTGATAACAACCTAGGGTTGTTACACTCACACATAAACACAAACACATATCTGTGAGTATGTATATAGTGTGTGTTTGTGAGTATGTGTGTCTATATCTCACAATTATATATATAGACACACACACACACAGAGTATTTATACCGAACACACACAATAATCTATGTATGTACATTTACATTTACATTTGCATTTATATTTATATTTACAAATACATGCTATATTTACATTTACATTTACATTTACATTTATATTTATATTTACAAATACATTTATATTTACATTTATATTTACATTTACCTTTATATTTACATTTACATTTACATATATAATTACATTTTATATTTACATTTACATTTACATTTATATTTGCAAATATTTGCCTTTGTCTTTGCCTTTGCCTTTACAAATACATTATACATTTACATTTACATTTACATTTACATTTTATATTTACATTTACATTTACATTTACTTTTATATTTACATTTACATTTACATTTACATTTACATTTACATTTACATTTATATTTATATTTACATTTACATTTATATTTACATCTACATTTTTTTACATTTATATTTATATTTACATTTACATTTACATTTACATTTATATTTATATTTACATTTATATTTTCATTTACATTTACATGTACAGTTATATTTTCATTTACAGCCATTAATATTTCCATTTACATTTATATTTGTATTTTCATTTATATTTACATTTACATTTACATTTATATTTACATTTACATTTAAATTTACATTTACATTTACATTTACATTTATATTTACGTTTACATTTGCATTTACATTTATATTTACATTTACATTTACATTTATATTTACATTTACATTTCCATTGACATTTACATTTACATTTACATTTACATTTACATTTATATTTATATTTGCATTTACATTTACATTCATTGACATTTACATTTATATTTATATTTATATTTACATTTACATTTACATTTACATTTATATTTATATTTACATTTACATTTACATTTTCATTTACAATTACATGTAAATTTACATTTTCCTTTACATTTACATTGTGTGTGTGTGTATGTGTGTGTGATCTAAACACTATTTTTTTGCTCCTAAAATATTGTGTGTGTGTGTGTGTATGTATATGATTATATTTAATTTCTCTAAAGGTTTTTTGTTTTTTATTTTTCTTTTTTGTGGTGATCTTTTTTTTAATTTTAAGGCTTGTTTTATTTAGATCTAAGTTAAGTTGATGATTTGCTTGTTTAAATTGGAATTACCAACTGAGGTTGGTAAAACCTAATCTAATTCCAATAAATTGGATGTTGTGAGTTGAGTCGTAGTGAATTGGTGTTGATTTTGAATTTTTCTTTAGTAATCACTTTGATTTGAAGATAATAATAATAATATGATATTTATATAATAAATTAATATTTAAGAAATTCTTACAAAGTTGTAACGAACTACCAAAAGAAAATGTGTACTATATGTTCTCTCCTGATGGGAAGCATCTCGTTTCATGCATTTGGATTGTAGCCATTAATGCTTTTAAATGAGTTGATTGCAATTTGGAAAGAAAAGTCATCTGGAATGTACATGTTTTGCTCTTGATGGGCAATATCTCATTTCATGCTCAGTTGATGGGTTTATTGAGGTATATTATCTTTCCACCAGATAGTCTTTTCTTATTATATTTTCAGCTTTCTTTTGAAGCTTGTGACCTTTCTTTTGACATTGATAATTAGTGTTTTTTGTTTTTGTTTGTACTGATTCTAAATTTTATGTCATCTTAAGACAAATGGGTGTTAGAACCGTATGAAGGTAATTGTCAAGCATTTCATGTCTACTGTAATAAATACTTAATATTTTCATAATAGTAACATTAATGTCAGTGCATATCTTTTTCACTATTTGCTGACATCATTTAAAAATTGTAGGTTTCCTTTATGATGCATGATGATGCTGAACTTTGTGTTGATTTCAATCAAGGTTCAAAAATGCTTGCATCTAGATCCCAAGATGGAAAAATCAAGGTCTATATTTTATCAATATATGCCTATTCACTAAGTTCTTGCAACCTTCAGGTCATCATAACTGCAGGATGGAGGATTAGCAGTGCAAGTATAGATATTCTTGAGTTCAAAGCTGTGGTGATTCCTGCCTTGCAATGTATATTGTCTGCAGCTCCTACAAAATGCTTGGACACCTGATTTAAGCTTCTACCACCAGAACAATCTCCTTGTTGCAGATTCCAACCAAGCTTTTTGTTTTTTTTTTAATTACTTCATTGCTCGCTATGGAGAAAAGCATTTTTAAGCCATGTTTATTAAATAATTGTAAAAAAAATTATATTTAATAAAATTTTTGATTGAAATTGTTGGAATACACTTGAGCTATGTTATTGAAATTGATGCAATTAAATTTCGATAATGTTTTATTCTTGGACAATTGTTTTGTGCTAAGTTTGTGAGCAGAGAGTTTAAGCCATGTTTCAAAAATGTTTAATTCTTGGCCAATAGTTTGTGTTGGCTATATGTTGGACGATCCATGCTGGATGATTCTTATTGTTGCAATATTTTTTTTTTTTAATTTACTGCGTTTGTCGGTTCACGTTCTGTTTTAATGGGTGAGGTAAGGTTTTGTTTGGATTAGGGAAAAATATGAAGGGCAAGTGCTGCTCTGTACCTCAATCTCCCGCTAATGCTACTAATGTTTTGTATTATAAGCGATACCATAGTGTTTTTGGTTTTGTTTATTATCTTATTGATTCTTCTCATTTAAAATTTTTTTTTGGGTGGATACATTTCTTCTTTGAACATTATTCTCTCTTAGCAGTTTACTTCATTTTTTTTGTGGTACAAATTAAATATTAATTGAATGAAAACTTTCATCTAAATTAGAATTTTCAAAAACATCAAGCATCACTTTGTATTATAATACTACTGAATATGTTTTGAAGGCGATTTGATGGACTGTAGATGAAGATGCCTGCTCTTTTTTGTTTTCCAATATTTGTGAAGGAATGAAAATAATAATAATGATGAAAATGTTATATTGATGTTATATTGAATGAAAACATTAAGCATCACTTGGTGCTATATTGATGGCATGATATCTTCAAGCAACCATTTTGTTTTTATAGAATGCAAATGTTACACTAAACACATGAAGAAAAATATATTGTCTGAATTAATACATTAAAAACTACTTAAAATAACAGCATCATTATCCGGCAGCAACAACTAGTTCTAATCTTGGGGTGTAAGCAGCTTCACTGCTCCCTTGAGATTCCAATTCCTCATTTTCCCTGCAAAGAAAACAAAAAGTATGTATTCAAGCAAACCTTTTACCAAGCATGTGATATCATGAAGCCTTGCAATAGAAAGTATGAACAACAGCTCCGGAGTATAACACTAAACTTAAGACAAGATATCAGATTACGCTCCCACAAAACCTCTTTTTTTGTAAAAAGTGACAAACAGCATGGACTTATAAACTTATCTTAAGCATCATCAAAATGACAATAAAATTAATGTGCAATTACATATATAACACTAAATGTTCATATTTGTAGAATGAAGGCTCTTTCGAAAGTGCAGATGGCCGTTCTTTGTTAGTTTGCAGCTATCGAAAGAGAGCTTCCGGGATTGTTTAGAAGCTGCTGTCTAAGCTCCATTGTATTCTTCTTTAAGCCTTTCCTGTATTTCTGCAAAAGATAATTTAACATGAGTACAACCATCATATATTAATTAAGGTAATTTAAAATGGTAATTAAAAGCTGTTTTCCGTAGTACTGCTGCTCTTGCTTGGGATTCTCAATGGCATCTGTATCTAATATCTGTAATTTCAAATTTAAAAACACAGAGCAAGCTCATTCTTAATATTACATACAGTTTATTTGCAGAATTGGAGAATAGATTCTCTTGACAATCACATTTAAACAAATCTATTAGAATGCATGTGCCAAAGAAGTGAATACAGACTAAGATTTTATCGTGCTCTTCACGATGATAGTGATGTATCATAAATATGCACTTACCTGATGCAACCGTGTTTAAGATCACCTTAAAAATGCACTTAAAAATTATATTATATTCCTTAGAAGGTTCGGGTATATTGAGCATATAGAACCTTTGATGCACCTATTAGAAAAGTTTAGTATATGAATTTTGTCACAATAAAGAAGAAAGAGGAAGCCTAAAAAGTCATGGGAGGAAAGTACTAGAAATTATCTTATTTGAAACTTGAAATATGAGCTTCTATTTGACCGTACCTAATGAAAATAAAATATTTATGCAACTGATCTCAGCTTGATGGACCAAGGCTTGGTGTTGATTTTGTATTTTTAAACAAATAATCAATTTAGTTATATTTAGGATTAAAATAAATATAAATATAATTAACATGTTAGAAGTAAAATTTGCAAGTTTAGTCTTCTATTTTCCATTAATGATTATCTTATTATAATTTTATTGTTAGTTATGCATGCAGACTTTATAATTTTACATGAAATAATTTCTAAATCGTTCAAGCTGCCATTAAAATTTAATTGATGGAGATATGTTTACTTTTATTTATGTGCAAGGCAATATATATTTTTTAAAATTTTTATATAATGTAAAAGTCATTAAGTTTTATATCTTATGCGCTGTCCTTCTTGAATCTTATTGTCCACTGGCCCCTCTGGTTGTTGATTCGCTCGGTTAAAGTCCAAAGGTGTGGTATCTCCAGGTCTCCCTTTGTGGTGCTCGGGTTTTGCCTATTCCTTAATTTTGTAGAGTTTGCCTTTGCCAAGCTTTTCAGGTGGAAGGCCTTGGATGGGAGTACTTGCCTATTTGCTTTACTGGCTAAGGAGTCGTCTGAATCTGGTTTGGGATCCCTTAAGAGTTCAGCCTACTCCTCCCTGAACAGGTTAGTTCCCTTCATCATATTATTGGGCTTTTTTTTGCAGGTGGAAGCTTGTAATCGGACCAAGCAGAACTTTTATGTTTTTAATGTTTCTTTTTTCCCCTCAAAGTTTGAGGTTTGTAAATTTTATCTTTTGGAGGGACCTTTTAGATTATACCCTGGGATCTTTTGTTTTTTTTTTTTAGCTCGTTTTTGAATTTTTAGTGATAGGCTTGTGTGTAACCACCCAACCCTTCTTTTATCTTCTTTTGGTATTAATAAAATTGAACAGATTTAACTAAAAAAAATGCTTAAATTTGAAGCATTATTATTGATATATATATATATATATATATATATATATATATATATATATATATATGAAAAATACTTTGATAGATATTTATAAATTAGCCAGTCTTCACACTTGGAATTTGACCAACATTTGGGACTTGGAACTAACAGGTCCTTAGACTTGGAATTGATCAGCATTCGGACTTAGAACTAACAAATACACATAATTGGAATTGACCAATCTTTATACTAAGATTATGATCACTTTTTGATCTTAGCATTAACCAAATTTAATATAATATTATTAGTGACATAATTTTTTTTTGGTAATATATAAGTGTTTTATGAGAAATCTTAAAAAAAAATAATCTTTAAAAAAAAGACTTAATAATATATATATTAATGAGCCTTTTTGAATTTATGGTATATTTAACCGATGTTGTAAATACATGTTTTGCTAATAGATGTAAAAGCAACAAGTTTAAATTATAACATTTTTTTATAAATTGGATAAATTGGGAAAATAATATTTTTATATAATTGTTAAGCATATATATAATACTATTTATTTTGCAACGTACAATTTCATATACTTATTGTTAATTTATATTGATCATTTTAATTATATTGATGATAGACTTTAATAATTTATAAATTTAATCTTAATAATTTTATTCGCCAATAGATATAATATAAATAATTTTTGTGATAAACATATTTATTGGGTTAATTCTCTATATATCATTAAATTTATATAGCATTAATATTAAATATATAAATTATAATATTTTGAAAAAGTAAATTATTAATACTATATTATTTATTTTAAAATTAAGCAATAATTAAATTCGAAAAATAAAGATTGCAAAGAAAAAAAGTTTCCTATTTTTCTTTGGCTTCTTACGATTAGCTTTTAATATATTTTAGGAAGCAAATATTTTAGGAAGCGAAATTGTGATATATTTAATACAATTTTAGGATAAAAAAAAAGATATATTTGTATTATTTTAGGAAATCTTAGTGCTATAAGAGGGGTGGGAAAATGCGAAGAACAAAGCAGCAGGCAATCTCGGGGAGTCCACACTGAGAAAGAACGCGAAGAACAGAGCCATCGCACCTGCGCACTCTTCGGTTCAGGTATGCTTTTTGTTTTCTTCTTCTTCGCATCTTCCTTAGGTTTTAATTTTTGTTCGTCATTTTTGTTCTGCTTTCTGTTGAACCCTTTTTTTTCCGTTTCTATTAGGCTTCAGATCTAATTTGTCGTTATATTCGCCAATTGGTGATTGATTCCGAAGATGTCCGTCTCCGCAGCTAGCGTTTGCTTGATTCCGAAGATGTGAGTTCATATTTTTCCTCCTGCCACGAATCAGTTTCCTATCTCACTTCTTCTTCTCAGCGCACGCATTAGATCAGGTCTGCTTTTTTTTTTTCTTCTTCGCTGTCTTTTTCTAAGATGAGATAACCTATGTCAGTACTATGAACATTATAGATATGCTGCCTTCTAATATTAGCAAATTGAATCATAAATTGTTGTAGGGTCTAGTTCTATCTACCCCCAACCATACACCATTTTATGTATGCTTAATCACAGTAGAATCACACTTTCTAATTGAGAGTTCTCTCTTATGATTAGGAATGATAACTAATTTTGGGGCCTTGTGCTCATAGAAAAATTAAACTCCAGATCTCGATAAAAACTGATTCACTTGTCAAGAAAATCCTGCTCTTTTTAAATAGGAGATATATTTGCACTCAGGTAAGTGCTTGTTTAAGGTGTCTTAAACACGGTTGCATCAGATTCTCATTCCTTCACAAAGACTGCAAAAGGAAAAAGAGCAGGCATCTCCATCTACAGTCCATCAAATCGCCTTCAAAACATATTCAGTAGTATTATAATACAAAGTGACGCTCAGTGTATTCATTTTTCTGCATTCAAAGACAACATTCTCTAATCTTTTTGCAAAACATCTCACATAAAACTTGAACAGGAAAAATAGAGCAGCAACAGTTGCTTGAAAATATTCAAGCCATTCTGCCATATTGAGAGATGGAAAAATGAAAACATTCCAAACATATTAAACACCAAATCAACAATATTCCAAAACTATCAACTGGCTATGCCTGCCACAAAAAAAATTTGTACCACAAAAAAATTAGAGAATTCTAATTTAGATGAAAGTTTTCATTCAAATAATATTTAATTTGTACCACAAAAAAATGAAATAAATTGCCAAGAGAGAATAAAGTTCAAAGGAGACATGTATCCACCCAAAAAAAAAAATTAAATGAGAACAATTAATAAGATAATAATAAAACTAAATAAGAGAAATGTGTGTCAAAAGCCTATAATTCTAAAAATCCTGAAAATAGCCTCAAAAGCCGAGTCCCAGGGTATAACCTAAAAGGTCCCAGTAAAAAGCAAACAAGAATAACATCAAAAATGAAACAACATAACACATCAAAGAAACGACATAAAAGAAAACAAAAACAAACTAATGAGATATCAACCTCAACAATCCTATCAGACCTTCAAGAAACAGCCATATCACACCAAAATAGAACTTGAAAAGACTGCAATACTCCAAATAGAAAAAACAGCTAAACCAACAATACAGAAAACGAAGCAGCCTCTCAAACAAATAAACATCAGCCCATCAGCTTCAAAGACCACAAACCCAAGCAGAAAAACAACAACCAAGGAAAAATAGAGCCTCTGATGAATAAATCGGCCTCCCAAACTGCAGAACAAAACTTCCACTAGCAACCAAAATTAGCACACAAATACACACCAGCCGAAACACCATCAGCGAAATGAAGACACCACCACATCAAAAACCAGAAACGAACTAAAGGGCACCCTGCCGCATAAAACAAAACACTCCACTCAAAATATCACCTAAAAACACATCTAAAAACAAAATCAAGGAGATACATCCCAGCTGCACAGGTGAAAGAGACTTTTAAAAACCTCCAACAGAGTTTTGAAGACATAGCTGAAACACTACCAGCTGCACAGGTTGAAACAACAAAAACCAAACATAACACAGCTATCTAATCCAATTTAAAAAGAGATAAACTCCCAGCCAGCCAATGCTAAGAACCGCAAACCATCAGACCAACACAAAAGGCAATCAAAGGTTGCAAATAACGACAGCTAAATATTAAACAAACAAGAACCCGATAATCAGCTTCCAGTCGGTTTGGAAACATTGGTTCATCATCATTACCCTTGCCGGTTTCTGAATTTTGGTTTTCCATGTATTTTTGTTCAGTATTTTCTTAGTGTTGAGCTTACTTATGACAATTTATTTGTAGTCTTTTTAACGAAACATTCATTGCTTCCCTTTTTTTCTTGTTAAAAATATCTTACAAATTCTCTTATTTATGTCCTATCTTACGAGTGCAGTCTCATCAGTGATTAAGATGTGTAAATCATTGAATTAAATCTTCTTTTACATTATCTTCAATTAATGCCACTGGAACATTTTCTTAAAAATATATTTTTTATAACTTATGTTTAATTACACGACTTCTTGCAATTATATTAGCCAAGTATTTGTGATATTATCTTAGTATAACACTCGAATTGCTGCACAATTATAACTACACAGGTAGTATTTTATTTATAATCTTTGTGGCTCACTATTCTCCCCCAACTCCAAATTCCAAGCTCTAATGCTTGTGGCATGCCCCTGCACGTTGTCTTAACTTTGTTGTTTAGAATTGGCCACTCTAGTCTTGCCAATGGTTGATCAATGGTGCCTCTCACTTTACCACTATCTAGGCTTTCTTTTTTCTTTCCTTGTTTATTAATAACTAATGTTAGTGATTATCAGTTTGCTAAGCACAATGAAAATGACATTTATATGACTATTTTAATCGAAAGAAACAGCTATAATGAAGGCTAGTATATGATCTAAGCTATCCTAAAACCTCTATGCCAGCATTTTTAATTGAACTAGTTTGGTCACCCTAAATTAGGTTATGTACTACTAAAGATTTCTTATTGGATTTAGGAATTTGGCTAGTTTCTTGATATACTTTGTCTTCGAATTATATTTTCATATTTGCTGTCAATTCTAAAATATTACTCTTATGGGAAGGAGAAAGCTAGTATTTTTTTTTCGCATCTAGTGGCTGTTAGCCCTCTTAAGCTAGAAGGTTTTTAGCTGAAAAAGGTAGCTTAGCAAATTTTATTTGGCTATCGTTGTGCTCTCTCTGTGCTGTTTTTATTTCATTCGGCTCAGTCGTCCTCGTGCTGAATTACTAAATGCTGGCTTCATTTTGAAGTTTGATTTTGAGAGGTGGTTCAAATTGATTTCATTGCATGATTCCAATTTCTTATTATCATTTTATCAGGAAGCTTCATGCTGTTCTATATTTCATTTAAAATGAGATGCTTAGATTTACATGCACCAATTAATTTTTTTTATTTATTTACTTTGGTTTGTATTTTTGAATATGCATATATATTGATCTTTTTATTAAATTCAAATTTATATTTGTCCCATTACCAACGGGGTCAATACTATTTATGTTTGAAGTTTATTCTTATCCAAAATACAATATTAAAGTTTACTCAACAGTATGTTAATTCTTAGGTATTGTTGCATTCAATATTTTTTTTAGGAAAATGCTATCTTTACATCACTGTAGCCACAATGGTGTATAGATGAGCTGTCTTACTTACGTGTAACACATGCCACATTGGAGCCAGTAGTCGCTTAAACCTAATCCTCCTCTCCCCGTTTTTTCCGTCAATAGCTTGCACGCTCTCACTCCTTGTCAGCCGCTCGATCGCTTCTCCGCTGCACGCTCAATCCTTGAGACAGGCCGCTGCATCCGGAAAATGGCGTCGCTCGATCGCTTATCCGCTGCACGCTCTCCCTCGTTCGTTCGTCGCTCGATCGCTTCTCCGCTCGATCCGTGACGAACCAAGCCACTGCAACCGAAAAATGCCGCCGCTCGATCGCTTCTCCGCTGCTTACGCTGCCGTTGTTCAGTCATCGACACAAATTTCATTTGCAAGTTTTTCATTTCGTTTTGACATTTTGCAATGGTTGAATTGCGCATCTGGGCAATCGTTTTGACATTTTGCAATGGCCAAGCTCCCAAAATATCTCTTCAACTTGTAATGAATTGAAAGCTGCATAGCCTGAATGTAGGATTTATAAATGGTAGCTTTGTAAATGCTGAGATTGTGTGTATGTGAAACATGAATAGGAGCAGGAGAATGATGCTCTGCATAATAGAGAAGTGGCTGAAGGATTGTAGATGGAAAGTAATGAAAGAAGAACTATAAAAGATGATTTTGGAATTTGAAGAGTTATAGTCAATGACCAAGGCATACACACTCATAACATTATAGGAGGCACAACACAAGGTTCATGAATATTGCTCTCGCACACAATTGAGCGTAATCAAAGATCCAATTCGTGCACACCGAAAGGGGAGGCCATCAAAAAATAGAATCTTGAGCATATTGACAAACAAAAAAGAAAATGTGATAATGATGAATCTTGAGATTATTTATATTTTAAAGTTTTGTATTGCGATTGTATGTATAAAATTTAATATGTACTTCTTACGTGCTAGCAATTTTGGGCTGAGAACATCTTCAAATAGAGGTTCGGAATATTTTTAAAAGTCTATATGCATATTTTTTTCTGTTTTAATAACTTTTTCTTCTCTACAAATAGAGGCTGGGAACAGCTTTAAAAGCTCCATATACATATTTTTTCCTATTTTAATCAATCTTTTTCTTCTCTTTATTGTAGCGCGACTTTTTTGGGCGTGTTTTGCAAATATTTCTTGGAAATTGCTTTTCTCATATCTTTCAAACATAGTTTTTTGTTTTTATAATACGCCACTTTGCTTTGCTCATATCTTTCACGGTGTGTAGGAATTTACTTTTACCACTTTGTTTTTCTATGTGGTTTGGCTGGTGATCTTGTAAGCATAAACTCCAAAATATTTTAATTCTTTTTATTTATATTAGGTGTATATGTAGACTTTCTCTTTTGTTATTGTTGAAAGGTTCAAAAAATAAGAGAAGAAAAGGACCCTGTTCAGGTAAGTGCTTGTTTAAGGTGATCTTAAACACGATTGCATCAGATTCTCATTCCTTCACAAAGATTGGAAAAGGAAAAAGAGCAGGCATCTCCATCTACTGTCCATCAAATTGCCTTCAAAATATATTCAGTAGTATTATAATACAAAGCGATGCTCAGTGTATTCATTTTTCTACATTCAAAGACAACATTCTCTAATCTTTTTGCAAAACATCTCACATAAAACTTGAACAGGAAAAATAGAGCAGCATCAATTGCTTGAAAATATTCAAGCCATTCTACCATATTGAGAGATGGAAAAACGAAAACATTCCAAACATATTAAACACCAAATCAACAATATTACAAATAATATTTAATTTGTACCACAAAAAAAATGAAGTAAACTGCTAAGAGAGAATAAAGTTCAATGGAGAAATGTATCCACTAAAAAAAAAATTAATGAAAATAAGTCCACAGGTGATCGCTACATCTTCTTGAGTGATGATATCATCTAATAGTTTTCTAAGAGCAATTTTCAATTTCCAAATCAAGCACTGAATGATCGCTCTATAAAGTAAAGGAATCTCAACAATTTTTAATTGGATTTTAAGAGTAGACTTTTTGTAAGAACAATTTTGAAATGTATAATCATATTTTCCCATGATAGGTAAATCAATAATATTTAGATTTAGGGCTGAGAATTTTTTATATGAGCAAGCCCCCAAGTTAATTGTCATTTCTAATTGTATAAAGAATCTCAATCAAGGGTGTACAATGTTAAGTAAACATAAGGCAGCATACAGTTGGAGGGATAGATGAAAGTAGACTTAACAGAGGGTTGGCCATACCATTATGATCCAACAATAAAGCACTTGAGGCATGATCACTAAAATTCAGAGATTCTAGTTATGCTCATTAGAGGTACAGAGGCATTCATAAATAAACAATTTAATTGGAATCTTATCTGAGCTTATAAATCAAGTCTAAATCAGTTTTTCTTGAGGTCAATCATAGGTTATCTAATCTTAGATACCAAGTTTGATCAACGAAGCGTTCGAACAATTCATTTGATCGAATCGTTCGATCGAAGTTCATCGAGATTCGTTTGATCGAAGTCTACCGAGATTTGCTTGAACAAGATGTGGCCGGAGAAGGCACTGCTCGAAGAGGGAGATTGATCAAATGAACGAATTGACATAACCAGGTATCAGTCGGCCCTAACCTTATTATCTATGCAAGACTTAAAATATTTCTAATTTATTAGTTGGTCAAATTGTTCAAATGTTATTTTGATGTATTATTTTGATACATCATTCTAATTTTAAAATTTTGAGACCCTAGGAGATGTCTTAATCCGATACGTCAGCAAGTGTAGCCCTAACGGGAACTAAAATAAGGAATTTGTTGTGACCCAACATATTAGATTTATTAGGCGAAATATACAGAGCCTGAGCATTTAGAGAATTTACTAAAGAATTTGCAATGTTTGTTAGCTCATAAGTTGCCTTATAATTCCTTCTACTAACTATATATTTAGATGCAATATGATTACGAAACCTAGACGATGCCGAACAAAACAACCCTGTTCAGCATCCCCTCTTAAAAGCATTTGCAGGCTTCAACTGAAAATATATCAAATGCCTTATGCCATCATAAATAGTCAATATTTTGCCTTACCTAAACTCCATTGAGGTTCCGAGCAAGGGTTTTTGAAAACTCAAAGGAATATTTCACTTAAACACATACTCTTGCAAATGATAACATTTTCCTGTTCCCAGTGAGAGTGTCGACTAGGACAAGAGTCCAAATCATACTCGAGACTTTTGAAATAGCTTTTTCATTCTAGAGAACAAGATGTAAGTTTGGCATTTGACTCATACCAAAGAAATTCGCCATTTTTGTAATTCTGAGGATCAATCACATGCAACTTTTTCTTCTCTAGCCCATACACAATGCATATCCTGAAGTATATTTTGCCCACTGCAATAATTACCTTCTCTTTTGAAACAACTTTTTCTTCCTCTTATCTTTTAGATTCTAAAGGATTTTAATTCTTTAGAAAAGTGGTTGAGACAAGTTTCTCTAGTTTATCTTGGTGAAGAGATTAATGGTTGTTGGTTGAAATGCAATTCCTGCCTCAATGAAAATTGTTTTAAATAGCTCACTAGTCTTTCTATTCATATTAAGCATTCAACTGTTGTTATTATAAGAGATTGGAAGGGACCTAAGGGTTCTACTAATATCAATCATCATACTTTCAATTCATGGAAGGTCAGTATTTTAACAAGTTAGCATGAGCTGTCTTTTTTGGTGAGCTACTCTCTCCATCTTTTTTGCTTTAATATCTAGAGTTCAGGTTGGGATTTTGGCTTGCCGCCAATCTCAAGTCTCTTACTTGTTCTATGTTGTTGGATGATTTATTATGGCTATACTATGAAAGGTTTCTTTGAATTATAAATGCTATTGTATGCTTGATGCTCTTCTTTTTTCTGTTGTTTTCTACATTGGGAGGCATATTAAAACATGGTGTTATTAGATGTACAGTGATGTGGTCATGGAATATTCTACTAGGCCTAATATGAATTTAGAGTAGCCTCTTCTCGGTTCTTCTTTGGATGGTCAATAGTTGGGTGCCTATAAAACTAAAATGGGTGTTTTTCTTAAGCTTATTGAGTATTGCTGGTATCTCTATCAAGTTTTATCAACTTAAATGCTTTGGCCTTTGATTATAGAAGTTCAATGTTTTTCTCAATATGGTTGGAGGCGGGTGTTATTGTTGGTAACAACACTAAATCAATCTAGCTGCTTCTTTTCTTTGATTGTTTTAAGAAAAGAGGTGCACACAAAATTTAGACTGCTTTTGTTCGAATTATGAAGTTATTGGGGCTAAATCCTTTGGTTTGAAAGGCTTCCGCTCTTAGTCTTAACATATCCTTAAATATTCAAATACTACAAGGGATACTCCCTAAAAGATTATGTGTCCAACCTTGCTTTTTTGGAAGCACTGAATCTATAGTCCTTGTTTTAAATTTTATTTTAGTTTGTTTTAGCTCTTTGATGTTTGTACATTTTGGACTCGTGATGTACTTAAGAAAATATTAGCCAAGCTAAAGAGTCAATTGCAACATGATTAAATGGGAAAGTTAATGAGTCAATATCAGCATCCTCTTGTTTAGTCTACACTACACCCAAGTGCAAATATAGAAGCCTTTGGACCTTTTGCATGACAATCATGCAATACAATGGATCTCCTTCGAGAGACACCCTACCTAAAAAGGAAATGACCAATAAATTTGCATTGGTATTTTTTAATTTTAATATAATTTTTTAGAATATATTAAATTATAAAAACTCTCAAACTAACAAATTTGCGCAATTGTTACAATTCTAGAGAAAATGCTAAATGCTCACTTCAAAGATTACATGGTAAAATTCCTTGTTTTGAAATGAATGGGCAAGAGAATTATAATAAGAATTCATAGAACAGATTCCATTTACATTTTTCATTTGTCTTTGCATTTTTCGTTTGTCTTTGCCGTTGCCTTTATATTTACAAATATATTTTACATTTACATTTACATTTTACATTTGCATTTATATTTGTATTTATATTTACATTTGCATTTGCATTTGCATTTATATTTGCATTTATATTTTTATTTGCATTTGCATTTGCATTTTTACATTTGCATTTGCATTTGTAATTTTGCATTTTCATTACATTTGTAATTTTGCCTTTCCATTTACATTTACATTTCATTTGAATTTTGCATTTTGCATTTTGATTTTTGCATTATGCATTTTGCATTTTGCAATTTGTATTTTGCATTTTGCATTTTGCATTTTGCATTTTGTATTTTGCAATTTACATTTACATTTGATCTTGCATTTGCATTTTACATTTTGCATTTTGCATTTTGTATTTTGGATTTTGCATTTTGGATCTTGCATTTGCATTTTGCATTTTGCATTTTCCATTTTATATTTTACATTCACATTTGCATTTTGTATTTTACATTTTGTATTTTGCATTTTGCATTTTGCATTTGCATTTGCATTTTGCATTTGCATTTTGCATTTTGCATTTTGCATTTTTGCATTTTGCATTTTGCATTTGCATTTGCATTTGCATTTGCATTTTGCATTTTGTATTTTTCATTTTGCATTTTGCATTTTACATTTTGTATTTTGCATTTTCATTTTGTATTTTGAATTTTGCATTTGCACTTTGCATTCTGTATTTTATGTATTTTGCATTTTCATTTACATTTTCATTTACATTTTACAATTACATTTATTTTTGCATTTTGTATTTTATATTTTGTATTTTCATTTGTATTTATTTTTATATTTGCATTTGCATTTTTATATTTACATTTGCATTTTCATTTTACATTTTATATTTTATATTTTATATTTTATATTTTATATTTCATATTTGTATTTGCATTTGTAGTTGCAATTATATTTGCATGTGCATTTGCAATTTCATTTGCATTTGCATTTGCATTTACATTTTCTTTTACATTTGCATTTTTGCATTTTTTGCATTTGCATTTTTATTTTCATTTTATATTTTATATTTTATATTTTACATTTTACATTTTACATTTATATTTACATTTTATATTTTACATTTTAGATTTTCATTTTCATTTATATTTATATTTTACATTTTACATTTTCCATTTACATTTGCATTGCATTTGCATTTGCATTTGTATATTTGTATTTTATATTTTATATTTTATATTTTATATTTTATATTAACATTTGCATTTGTATTTGTATTTATATTTGCATTTGCATTTGCATTTGTAAATATTTACATTTATATTTATATTTACATTTGCATTTTCATTTTCATTTACATTTGTATTTTCATTTTCATTTTCATTTTTGTATTTTTTTGCATTTAAATTTACATTTACATTTATATTTATATTTATATTTATATTTATATTTATATTTATATTTATATTTACATTTACTTTTGCATTTGCATTTTACTTTTGCATTTGAATTTGCATTTACATTTACATTTGTATTTGTATTTTTTATATTTTTCATTTGCATTTTCTTTTGCATTTGCATTTTTACATTTTTTGCATTTGCATTTTCATTTTACACATTACATTTTATAATTTACATTTTATATTTTATATTTATATTTACATTTTATATTTTATATTTACATTTACATTTGTATTTGTATTTACATTTGCATTTGCATTTATATTTGCATTTGTATTTACTTTTGCATTTTCATTTGCATTTGCATTTGTATTTTTATTTGCATTTGCATTTGCATTTTTATTTGCATTTTCGTTTGCATTTACATTTACATTTACAAAGAGAGAGACAGAGAGATTCGAGGAGATATGGAGATGAGGATACAAACTCAATTGGACATGAAATAAGGAATATTGTTGTGGCGCCTATACCGGATTCAGCAGCAAAATAGGGTTCGGACTTGTCCCTTAGGCCCCAACGCATATTTAGGGCAAAATAAGTTTTGACTTGACCTTATATAAAAGCCTAAACATGTGGTGGGTTGGATGTGATAAGAAAGCAGCCTTGTGAGTGCAAAGGAGAAGGGGGCGGCATCCCTAGAACTTTTGTATAGGTTTGCCTTCTTTAAAGGTTTCTCATAAAACACTTATATATTACTGAAAAAGAATTATGCCACTGATAATAATATATTACATTTGACATTCATATTTTATCAAGATTATCTAAGCCTACTTGTTGGTTAATGCCAAGAGTGGTTATAATCCAAGTATGAAGGTTGGTCAATTCCAAGTATGCATATTTGTTAGTTCTAAGTTCAAAGCTAGTTTGTAGAGCCAGATCAGGAGCCAGTTCATGAGATCTATGAGGAGTTTGTGGAGCATTAGAGGACTCTACATTAGCATTTACTTTTTTGCATTAGTTTACTTTCAGTTCAGTACTTAGACTATTTTCTATATTTTCATTAAGTAAATTGTCTGTAATAACTATGGATGTATTTTCTTTTCTTTTTTAGGATAAATGCTTTACTTAGCTTCTTTGATGAATGTTTTTAGATATATGCTTTAGCTTCCGCACTCTGTGTTTAATACTACTCTACTTATTCTTGTGATGTGATCAGTTATACTTATATATATATATATATATATATATTGAATTCCTCATATTCCAATCATAGTCCAATATATATACTATATTATCTAATACTTAAGATAAGGTTTTACGCTTAACTTAAAGTTTAGTCCAATCTTCACACTTGAAATTTGACCAACCTTTGGGACTTGGAACTAACAGGTCTTTAGACTTGGAATTAATCAGCATTAGGACTTAGAACTAACAAATTCGCATAATTGGAATTGACCAATCTTTATACTAAGATTATGATTACTTTTTGATCATAGCATTAACCAAATTTAATATAATATTATCAGTGACATAATTCTTTTTCAATAATATGCAAGTGTTTTATGAGAAATCTTAAAAAAAACAATCTTTAAAGAAAGACTTAATAATATATATATTAATGAGCGTTTTTGGATTTATGGTATATTTAACCGGTGTTGTAAATACATGTTTTGCTAATATATGTAAAAGCAACAAGTCTAAATTATAACATTTTTTTATAAATTGGATAAATTGGGAAAATAATATTTTTATATAATTGTTAAGCATATATATAATACTATTTATTTTGCAACATACAATTTCATATACTTATTGTTAATTTATATTGATCATTTTAATTATATTGATGATCGACTTTAATAATTTTATAAATTTAATCTTAATAATTTTATTCGCCAATAGATTTAATATAAATAATTTTTGTGATAAACATATTTATTGGGATAATTCTTTATATATCATTAAATTTATATAGCATTAATATTAAATATATAAATTATAATATTTTGAAAAAGTAAATTATTAATACTATATTTTTTATTTTAAAATTAAGCAATAATTAAATTCAAAAAATAAAGATTGCAAAGAAAAAAAGCTTTTAATATATTTTAGGAAGCAAAATTGAGATATATTTTAGGAAATACAGTTTTAGGATAAAAAAAGATATATTTGTATTATTTTAGGAAATCTTAGCGCTATAAGAGGGGCGGGAAAATGCGAAGAACAGAGCAGCAGACAGTCTCGACGAGTCCACACTGAGAAAGAATGCAAAGAACAGAGCCATCGCACATGCGCACTCTTCGGTTCAGGTATGTTTTGTAATTTTGCATTTTCATTTGAATTTGCATTTGTATTTATATTTGCATTTGTATTTATATTTGTATTTGTATTTCCATTTATATTTATATTTGCATTTGCATTTGCATTTTTGCAATTTTGCATTTCCATTTAAATTTGCATTTGTATTTATATTTGTATTTGCATTTACATTTACATTTGCATTTGCATTTGCATTTTTACAATTTTGCATTTTCATTTGAAATTGCATTTGCATTTGCATTTGCCTTTACATTTAAAAATATATTTTATGTTTACATTTATATTTACATTTAAATTTTATATTTGAATTTATATTTTTATTTGCATTTGTATTTACATTTGCATTTGTAATTATATTTTTATTTGCATTTGCATTTTCATTTGCATTTGCAATTTTGCATTTATATTTGTATTTTACATTATGCATTTTTCAAATTGCATTTTGCATTTTACATTTTGTATTTTGCATTTTGCATTTGCATTTGCATTTGCATTTACATTATTGCATTTATATTTACATTTACATTTACTTTTAAATTTTACATTTTATATTTTACATTTTACATTTGTATTTGTATTTGCATTTTACATTTTATATTTTACATTTTAGATTTTCCATTTTTCATTTGCATTTATATTTGCATTTTATATTTACTTTTAAATTTAATATTTAATATTTTACATTTTATATTTACTTTTTTCATTTTACATTTGCATTTGCATTTGTATTTGTATTTGTATTTATATTTTGAATTTGCAATTATATATTACATTTGTATTTGCATTTGTATTTATATCTTACATTTGCATTTGCATTTGCATTTTTTTTTTCATTTGTATTTTTGCATTTACATTTACATTTATATTTTTATATTTTATATTTTACATTTGCATTTATATTTGCATTGGGTTTGCATTTATATTTCCGTTTGCGTTTGCATTTGTATTTTTAAATTTGCATTTGCATTTGCAAATTTGCATTTTCATTTACATTTACATTTTACAATTTTGCATTTTTGCATTTTCAATTTTGCATTTACAAATTTGCATTTTCATTTGTATATTCATTTGCATTTTCAATTTTGCATTTACATTTACATTTACATTATATATTTTCATTTACATTTACATGTAATTTTGCATTTTCATTTACATTTACAATTTTGCATTTTCATTTACATTTACATTTTTGCATTTGTATTTTACATTTACATTTGCGTTTTTGCATTTACATTTACATTTATATTTGAATTTTGACTTTGCATTTTGCATTATACAATTTATATTTTGTATTTTGCATTTTATATTTTGCATTTTGTATTCTGTGATTTGCATTTATGTTTGCATTTGTATTTTGCATTTTGCATTTTATATTTTGCATTTACATTTATATTTGCATTTGTATTTTGCATTTTGCATTTTAGATTTTGCATTTTTCATTTTTCATTTTGGATTTTACATTTTGCATTTTTCATTTTGCATTTTATGCATTTTGCATTTGGATTTGGATTTGGATTTGCATTTGCATTTGTATTTTCATTTTACATTTTACGAGATTAGGAATGAATTGCCTTTTTTGATGACCAAATAGATATTTTCTGAAATTTCAGCACATGGATGGTAGCTAATGAATGATTGGCCTATGATATTTTGTTTTGTATATGGTAGCTGATGAATTTAAGACTTTTTATCCTTCTTTTTGGTGTATATGAATATAACATATCACACTCACATTTGGCATTGGCACATTTAGCTTCGTCATCAAAAAAAGTGTTTCTTTGTTCTTTTTTACGGGTGCGACTTGTCTCCGTTTTGTTAGTTCTATTTGGTCATCTTATTAATGATATGTAATGCTGTCAAGGATTTCCTGGCTTTGGTTCTATTTTTTTTTCTTGAAACTTGTGAGGCCATAGCCCCATTTTTTAAACTTAAACAAAATATTACATGAGCAAAGTGCTCCAACAAATTATAAATGAAAACAGAGAAAAGAACTAGCTAGTAAAGAAATTAGAGAGAAAAAGATTATAAAACTTAGGATTTACATCTTCAAAGAAGCCGGTCAGCACCAATAAAATGTGATCAACCCAATGATGATAAAGAAAATAAAAGCTGGGCATAAGTGTAGAAACGAGATGCCCAAGTATGATAAATTTGCATATCCCAGGCTGCTAAATCCAAAGGAAATAGAAGGAAAGGTATATATCCAAAGAGCAGTTAAATGATGTGGTCCAGATGCACTTCATGTCACAGGTATATGATTAATATTTTCATTTCTAAATTGCAAAACATCTCATTTTTACTTGTTTAAACAAAAGTGTAATGACCCTAAGTCATTGATAAGGAAATTGTTAATGTCCTGCAAATTGCAGTTTCCATTATGTTAAAATCTTCCGCAAATTTTAGTTTTCATTCAGTTAAAACCTCCCGCTAAAATTTGTCTTTTCAAATCCAATTAATGCTAAATTGAATTAAATTAGAAGAAGAGAAGAAATGAAACGAAGGTTTAGAAACCGCCGGCATTTAAGACCGACGGTTCTATCAGGAAAGAAATGTGAATCGCACAATTCCTTCAAAACACGCCATTTCCAAAAATGTTCGTTGTTTGCCGTAATTCACGCAAAGCAGCCGAAGAAATCGGGTGTGCATTACGCACGCACACCCTATTTAATCGAGCGCACACCCCTCGATTATTCACTACCTCCTCTCGCCTCTCCCTCTCTTCCGCTCAAGTCGTAGAAACGCACCTGAGCCGACGTCCAGCAGTAAGAGCCGATCGTCTTCCCCCTGCGCTGAGAGACGACGTCAGGAGCTCGTAGCACTCGACCTCTACTTGCGTGCGGTTGCCTTCACCGAATCGGCGCTGCGCCGACTTCTTCCGCCTCCATTCTGACGCCAATCGCTTGATCCTCTGCGTCTGTATGCTCAACTCCACGCTCAATGTAAGGTCCTACGTTCGATTCTCCTAAAAGGATAATATATATATATATATATATATATATATATATATAATAACAATAATAATAAAACTAGAATAAAATAAATTAATTTGACTTTAAGTTTTATGTAGAGATGGCATTAATAAAACTAGATATTCCTACTTTACCAGATGTTTTGCAGTACTTTTCAGATAGAATTAACTTAAATCTGAGACTACTTTTCCAGATGTTCAACAGTTACTTTTTAGATGGAATTAACTTTAATTTTGGACTACTTTTCTAGATGAGCAGATGGACTTTACTTGTAGCAGGACTAAGTGGGAATATCTCATTTCTGGCAGTTACATTTCAATTACTTCATTTGTATTACAGTCACTTTGCAGTTGTCTTTTTGTTACTTTACAGTTTTGGCTCGTTTTTACCTTACAGTTACATTCACTTCTTGTTATATTTTTATTTTCTACAGTTCTTACTTTGTTTTACAGTTCAGTACGCCTACTATTATATTTTCATTTTCTGCAGTTCTTACTTTGTCTTATAGTTCAGTACATCTTCTGCTATATTTTCATTTTCTGCAGTTCTTTTGTACTCATAGCTTCAAATATTCATTTAAATCTTTCAGTAATTCAGTTTAACTTTTGGCATGTATGATGTTAGAATTTTACTTTCAGTTCTGTATTTTTAGCTTAATTGTAAAGCATCATATTTTATATTGATCATATACTTAGAAGTTTCACTTGTATTTAGAAGATTTCTTTATGCATTATTTATCCTTTTCTGCAACTTGAGTTGAGATATATGTTTACCTCACATCTTGTTAAGTTATAATTATGCTAATTATAATTTTGATATCTTTCTTTAATGTTTACTGCTCCTATGTTGATTAAATATTGTGATATCATTAAAACTTAACAATTTACAGCATAAAATGTACTTAGACGTTTTGTCTAACTAAATTTTTCTTTTGTTGGCTGGGGCCCTACCATTGTGAAACTGACAATGGTAGATTATGAGCTATTCGAGATTGTAGGACATTCCGGAGATCCAGTTCAGGAAGAGGAGCATACAGGAGAAGATCATTAGTCACTACCATATATTGTGAGGATATGAGAGACTTTACCTTCATTACTGCATAAACTTTAATATCGTTTTGTAATAATACATAATTTAACTGCTTTACTTTTTATGCTTATGTATTCTGAGTTGTACAGTTTTTATCTGAATTTTATGGATGTTACATTTGTCTTTCTTCCGCATTCTGATAAATTATAGTATACTCAATTAAGTGATTGTTTCATTTGATGTTCTTTCCTTATTAAAGCACATCCCCCCTTGGCATTTGATTAAGAAGATCCATTCCTTAATTTGAATATTAAGTGAGGGTTTTCTAAGTGACGACCACCTCCTAATCCGGATGATTTGGGGGGCGGTTGCCACAGCAAAAACCCTACTAGTCCACTGTCATTTAGTACATTTAAGATATTATCTTTAGACGTTCGCTAGCTGTAGGGTTTTTGCTCACTCGTTCCTACCGACAATCGAACGACACTCCTCCATCCCGGCGACAGCAAACGAAGTGCCCGTTCCAATCGAAGGCGACAACGAACGAAGCCGAAGGCGTCAGCGATCCTCTTGCTCGTTCTGACTGAAGGCGACATCAGCAAAGCCGAAGGCGTCAGCAAACGATTCCTCTCGTCCGACCTTCGGCGATAGCGATCCTTGAGGCCCTTCATTTGATTTTTAGTTACTTTTCATTATATCCAGCATTTCTGCTTATTGTTCAGTGTGGTGAAGATCTCAGTGAAAATATTATCATTATTGTTCCAAGCAGGATTAACGGTACATGTTCACCCTGCTAGTACGCACTGATCTTATGGCTCTTCAGTGTTAATGTACTTACATATTTTACATGTTTATCGTTTGTCTCTTAGAGCCTTTTTATGGCACCATATGCTTATACAACAGAGATAGAAGAGAGAAATTGTGAGAGGACTTCTATTTTGATTGTATTCCTACAGAAATGAATGAGGTAAAAAACTATTATGGATGCATTTTTAATTTTAAGATTGATGTTTTGTTCTTTTATCGTTCAAAGACCTGCTTGATTTTTTTGGTAAAATTAGTACTTATGGATTATTGTCTTTTCTACATAATTAAATATACAGAAAGAAATTTACAAGGAAACTCTTTTGATAACTCATTCTTTATTTTCTTTATTAAAATCTGTAGAGAGCTTGGAACAAAGGTCGAATGAATAAATTTTTAGCTACACTTAGAAAATTTTGTATTAAATTCAAATGAACTTAGGCAATAAATACCACCCATATAAATATAAAAATTCCAAAGATCCTCATTTTGTATTCTAATGAAATATGCTATGAAAATACTCTGACAAATTGCATCTGTAACTTAAGGAAGATTAGGAACTGCAATATAACTTGAAGCTTCTGCCTTTATGATGGTTCCATGGGATCCATGTTCAACGGAGAAGTTAAATCCCTTGCAAAGCTTGTGAAATTATATGAACTGCATGTCTAAATAATGTCTAAATATCCATTTTGTATTCTACATTTTAAAAACATCTACATCTCAATAACATTGAGATATGGCAAACCAACTGCCACTTAATTGAACAAGATCCCTGCCTTCATTTACTTTGGTTTTGTCTGACATATTGAAGATTTTGGTATTTACGGTGGTTTCAGGTAATGGCTTCAAGTCTAAATGGACTAACGGTTGGTGACTCCTTGAGCCAGAACCTCATGGAATCTCCAGCAAGGTCTGAATGCATTGGTTACAACAGGTATTTAATTGATCTTTTTTTTTTTGTTTGCTGCATAATTTTGCGCCTTAAGAACTACTAGATAAAAAGAAAGATGCCTTTAATTTAGTTTTTCCTTTGTTGCAAAGGTGAGACTTAATTCATTAATGTAAGAACTTACATAGGTGTCAAAATGTTGCTAAGAGGATAGTACATTTGGAAGCAGCATCAAACAATGATGATAAAACTCCCCTCATTAGCATTTGCAATAGATAGTGAAGAATTAACACATGATGTGGTCGGTCTTATGGCATTTGGATAATCTTAGTTCCAAAAATTTAAATGTCTTCTAACTATTTAATTTGATGGCCTAAATTCATGTCAAATTCAAGGACTAAATTTTCTAGTCAACTTAAAATAGTTGAGGAACTATTTTAGCAAATTTATCATAATAAGGCTAAGGCTCACTTGGCTGGCACAAAAGATTAACTATTGTTTGAAGGAAGATGGAATGTTTCTCTAATATCATAGGATGGCTTTATTTTCAACTATTGTTTGAAGGAAGCAAGCTCATTTAAATATAGTTTTATGTGCGTGTGTGTGATGGAACCCGACATAATTGTGTGGGAATTTTTTCTTTTATAATTCCATGCCTCATGCGTGTAGCTGTACATATTCTTAGCACCTTTATAGTCACATGAGCCTTCAAATGATACGATTTATAACATAAAAATGCTAATGTTATTTATTCATGTTTTGTACTCAAATGTGTTGAATAAATATTTAGGGGTGTGAGGCGGTGCATTTTATAATTGATATCATATACACACGCATTAAAATCAAAGAAAACATATTCAGGCATCTTGAGAGATTAGATAAAGAGGAGACAAATGAAGCACACCCATTTCTTCTTCTCTTAATTTCTTGTTTTCGGACATTTTCATATTTTAGTAGCAATGCATGGAGTTTGATTCATGCTTTCATATTTTGCTTGTTCATTCTTCTTAGACGAAATGAGCAAAATGTTCCTCGCTGTCCCGTACGGAAGTACATTAGAAAAAGTCGAAGAGGATGTCGAGCTTGTTAATAAGTTCTCAAGCAAGCACTGCGGGGCTTTCTTACATTCTCAAGGGCTGCTTGCCGCTCCAACACCATCGAACACCCCTCAAATACTCAGTCTTTCCAGAGCCAAAGGAGAAGATGCTCTTATTGCTCTACCAAAGGTATATCTTTTATCTTGTAGTCTTAAGGAAATTCTGTCTTTCATTTTTGTTTTCTCAAATTGGTTTGACTAAATGGACCAGATTGCTGAATCCGCACAGCATGAGGAACACCTTGAATGTGTGTGATAAACAGAGCGCTGCTATTTGATTTTCCAAGTAAATCTGAAGCTTCGGACGTCTCCTCTAATATATCTTCTTCAGTGACATATGATGGAAGCATTGACAGCTCTTGTTACGACGAGACTTGGTCTACTCAGGTCAATGCTAGCTGCTATGAAGGCGTTGAAGAAGACGAATTTAAAGAAGAAGTGGAGGAAGGGTACTTGGATGAGTTATGTGATGGGTTTGAGAAGATCACAACATAAGAGAAAGGGGCAAAATTGTTTGAGTTCAAAGGGAAGCACACGAGATTTGTGTACAACAGCGATGATGAGCTTGAAGGGGGAGAGGAGATAGGAAAAGCTCTGCCGCTGTCTCCAAGTGTGTTGCTCCTCAAAGGTTTGCTTATGATGGATGCTTCAAGAACCACTTGTCAAAAAAAAAGTATAAAATCGCTGTGCTTGAGGACAGATGCAATGCATTTGCAATATCTAGAGCTATACTACAGAATCTAGAGCTATACTACAGAAGACCATGAATGTATTGATTGTGTGTGAATACAAAAGCTTTGTTTTTAACATTTGATAAATGCTTGTTCACAATTCTGTTGTATCTTTTCCTTTAAATGGAAGATCATTTGCATATGTCTAGCCAAATCTGAGATGTTCTTTTAATCCTATTCTACTTTTTATGAGGTTATGAATAAATTGCCTATTTTGATGACCAAATAGATATTTTCTGAAATCTCAACACATGGATGGGTAGCTAATGAATGATTGGCCTATGATATTTTGTTTTGTATATGGTAGCTGATGAATTTAAGACTTTTTATCCTTCTTTTTGGTGTATATGAATATAACATATCACAGTCACATTTGGCATTGGCACATTTAGCTTCATCATCAAAAAAAGTGTTTCTTTGTTCTTTTTTATGGGTGCGACTTGTCTCCATTTTGTTAATTCTATTTGGTCATCTTATTAATGATATGTAATGCTGTCAAGGATTTCCTGGTTTTGGTTGTGTTTTTTTTTTCTTGAAACTTGTGAGGCCATAGCCCCATTTTTTAAATTTAAACAAAATATTACATGAGCAAAGTGCTCCAATAAATTATAAATGAAAATAGAGAAAACAACTAGCCAGTAAAGCTATTAGAGAGGAAAAATATTACAAAACTTAGGAATCACATCTTCAAAGAAGCTGGTCAGCACCAATAAAATATGATCAGCCCAATGATGATAAAGAAAATAAAAGCTGGGCATAAGTGTAAGAACGAGATGCCCAAATATGATAAATTCGCATATCCCAGGTTGATAAATCCAAAGGAAATAGAAGGAAAGGTATATATCCAAAGAGCAGTTAATTGATGTGGTCCAGATGCACTTCATATCTTTCTTGGTGTGATGGGAGGGCAGCATACATCATACCCCCTTTGCTGGGTTACACGGAAGTGGTGCTGAAATCACTTAAAAATGGCATTGGTGCACCTAAAAGTTGCAGAGAAATTTGTCAAATTGCTCCTTAGCTATTTCAAGTTGACCAATATTTATTAAAACTAAC
Source organism: Gastrodia elata (assembly GCA_016760335.1). Lineage (NCBI taxonomy): Eukaryota > Viridiplantae > Streptophyta > Magnoliopsida > Asparagales > Orchidaceae > Gastrodia > Gastrodia elata. The sequence continues at coordinate 65,719 of JACERR010000107.1, forward strand.
CTAAGCATTTTGGCGTACTCAAATTAAATCTACAAACAGAAATTTGAACCAGCAATGCCACATGACATGAGTGCAAGTGATGCACATCTTAGTGAAATTGATGTTGCCAACAATATGTAAAAAGAAGCATTTATGAATAAAGCTGCATCCTCATTCTTTCCTCTTTTGAGACATACATAAATTCTAGGATTTTGACAATCGCTCCTCTAGAATTTGTCAGGTCAAACTAAAGCCATCAACGAGAAAGGGATGCCCCACCATCAGAGGCCGTTCATAAAGGGTCGGCTGTACAATCACTTCAATGTGGAATTCCCTGATTCTGGAGCTTTATCGATTGATCGGTGCAAGAAAATTGAAGCGAATTTGCCGCCGAGGCTGAGCGCATCCTGTTTGACGGATATGGAGACCGATGGAATGTGAGGAGACTATAATGCAAGATGTCAATATTGAGGACGAGATGAGGCGAAAGCATCAGTAGAAGCAGTAAGAAGCTTATGATGAGAATGACGAAGATGGCCCACGGGTGCAGTGTGCCCAACAGCAATGTAAAGGTGGATGGATGGACTAAGTGCAGCGACACTGGACTGCGGTCTTAAATCATGCGTTTTTAAATCTTGTTTCTTATTAATGATGTCTCTATGTTTATCTACATCAGGTAGAATGGTTAAATTGTCTTGCAGGTTCTTTACATGTAATGCGGCATTTTGGTTTTTAATATGATAAAATTGATTGTTTGTTTGTGCTTTGGAGAATGTATCTTTTGGATGAATACTTGCACATTAATGCTAAATTCAGCCTTTTGAAACGACTTCCAAAACATGAAATGCTGCATCATCTTTCGATTGGGATCACAACTTGAGTAATAGATGAACTACATATGTGAGCTTTGCAATCCCTCATGGTCATGCACAATTAGCATTACTTAAAAATGTCATTGAACTCTAAAATTTAATATTACTAGCATACTTCCATTCATAAATAACATTAGACATATCAAAAATCTTGATATGCGCACATTAATATTAATGCATCTCCTTGCAATTTCTAGCCCATGCGCATAAGCACATATATAGAATATTTCCTCAATTTCTTGGTGTCTTGAATTCATGGAGTAAAATTGATTAAATAACTTTACGGATTATTTATTAAGGAGGGTGTTGTTTATTCCATCGAAATGCTTTTGGAGCTTCTAAATCAGTCAAAGCACAAGCAAATGAAGAGAGGCGACAAACTGTTAATGACGAAAAATTATCTCTAGTTCAGTAAGCAGTAGAAGCATATGCTTCATCAAAAAATTTCACTTCAATTATACCTAAGCTTCTACATATATGATTAGTTCAGAAGTCTTTAAAAATAATTTTATTTGAGGGGAAAGTTGACAAATAATGGGCTAGTTATTGTAATATGCTTAAGCATTGTGGAATCCAAGTTTTTGTTAATAAAAGGCAGACATAAGTCATGTTTTATGTATCCGAAATGAGATGAACAATACTAGTGCTCTCCAATTTGAGCTACATCACTCAAATTAGCTAGTCTAACTCCAATCTAACATAAAAAGATAATCTCTAACCAAATTCAGGATAATCTTCAACACAAGATAATAGCAAAATTTCTAAGGTTCGCCAATGACAATTAAATTATGTTGCATAAAACAACACCAAAACATCACTTGATGCGATAAAATTAACTACAAAAACTAAAAAATTCAGCGCATAATTCAGCTGCCCAACCACCAGTTTTGCTGTGTGCAAGCAATGGTTTGAGCAGTGTTTTATTGTGAGATATAGAAAAACCAAATGACAAAATATAGAGTGCTGAGATGAAACAAACAACTTGAAGCAAAAGCACAAAAAGTTTTGTAAAACTTAAACGATAATGATAAATTGTAAATTGATTGGTTCAATCAGACAATTAATTTAATTCCTATCTAATTGATACATCAAATAAATCAAAATTTTAAATATTTTAGTAAAATTCATAGATAGACAATTAATTCTATTTTAAAGAAAATTTAAGCGATTAAATCTATTAAATAAATCAATCATGATCCATCTGTTCTCATCATTCAAGCGTTAGAGCAAGAAACAGGTTTTAGAACAGGAGAATTTATATCAACCGAACTGATCAAACCAGCACTATCATGTGACCAATTTGCAATTCAAGCAGTTGACACCTCAACTATTCAAGAAGTTTTCAAAACTGATAAAATCAGAGAAAATAATAAAATAGGGCATCATAAGTAGTAGAAAATATTTTATCTTGCAGCATTATATACCTTTGATTTGATAATATCTGGTAAACAAAGCCAAAGCAATTGCATTGGGCCTGAATGCTACCTGAGCTGCTGCTTCATGTAAGCTTCATAAGACTCTAGCAATTCACAAAGGCACTGCAGCACATGCCACATATTAAAGCAAACATCAAAATCAGTTCTTGAAATGTTTGAAATGAACCAAAGAAAAATGCGAAAAGTAAGGAACAATCAGTTTTTATAAAAAAGAATCGAGCCAACATTTTTTTCAGATCAAAGCCAGCTGAAGGAGCATGATTTGGAGATGCGCAGCTAGGGCTCCTTGGCAATTTATGCTTTCTCTAGTTATATTTAAATTTACATTTTACATTTTACATTTTATATTTTACATTTGCATTTGCAATTACATTTATATTTTAAATATTTTACATTTGCATTTGCATTTGCATGTTTTTATCCTTGGCATGATTTGGAGATGCGCAGCTAGGGCTCCTTCGCTAACATAGGGCTCCTTGGCATGCAAAGCAAGGTTGATGTTGACTATCCTTCAAGTTTGATAGTTAAGTGATGAATATAAGTGTTTGTTAGCAAGTGTGGCTGAGTTGTTTATGCCATGTGGATGTGGTGGCTCTTTGAGTGTTGAAGCTATAGGAGATGGGGTGATAGTTTGTTGTAGTAGAAGAGAAAGCCCTTGTTCAAGTGTCCCTTTGCATAGCGTCATCTTGTTCGTATATCATTAACAAGAAATTTTCTTTAAAAAAAATCAAATAGCAAGTTATTTCCTTTGCAAGCTTACCTATAGATAGTATTTTTATGCAATTGTAGAAATATGAAGAGCACTTCAATGGAAAGTGTGATTATTAAATGGTGTACTTATGGTGATTTTATGTCAATAATTTTTAATCTGATTTATCTCCAACCTGAAGTAATACTGTCACGACTAGAGACTGTTGTGTTGGAGATTTTTTAAGGTAGATATGACATGATAGAAGGCCCTAAAAGTCGAAGTACCACATATTTATAATAACTAAAATCTTGTTGAAAGAAGTTAGATTGTTGTGTAGCTATGTTTATTCTCTAGTTGTTAATATCTACTTTAACATTAAACATTAATAGATTGTGAATATTTGCTAAGTTGACTGTTTAGGGATATGATTTTACAATTTATTGTAGTTAGATTTGGGATATGATTTTGCATTTGGTATTTGAGATTTGTTACTGTCTACTTCGCCAGGGGACAATACCATTTGGTTGAAATTCGTTGCAGGCTCACTAAATCAAACACATGAAAACTAGTAGTTTTTGATAATATATCAAATATTTAATAGATTCATGATGTGTTAGATATTAAATTTTAAAATAAATATTTTTTCTTACTTATTAAGTTAATAAACTATTTTTTCTGATTATAATTCAAACACCTCCTATTTTTATTAAATCTATGGAATGTTAACTTTTTTAATCAAATATTTCTCTTGTTGATTTAACATGTGCTTAACATGAATTTTTTTTGTATTGTTGCTATTTATGTAAATATCTAATAACGAAGGTCCAAACCATGAAGAAAGATATTCATTAACAGTGATAAAACTGCAAAAAACTTTGAGGGCCGACTATCAGAAGTGGTGAGAGACTGCTAATTATTATTATAATACTTATAATAACAATAGTTATATAGCAAGTACTTTCTTATAGAAACATAACAGCGAACTGGCTGAAGCTTCTGCGGTGTGTTCTACGGTCAAATCTATCCGTGATTCATTTACAGAAAACTGCAGAGGAATATGCAAATTTAGGCATTTGTTAGGCTCTCAAAGGGACACAGTACTTTTCTCTTGAATCCTCCCGTTGCTGTAAGTGCACCATTTGGAAATATGTTCTATGAATTCTTATTACAATTCTCTTGCCCATTCATTTCAAAACAAGGAATTTTACTGAGTAATCTTTGAAGTGAGCATTCAGCATTTTCTCTAGAATTGTAACAATTGCGCAAATTTGATAGTTTGATAGTTTTATAATTTAATATATTCTAAAAATATATATTAAATTTAAAAAATACCTATGCAAATTTATTGGTCATTTCCCTACTAGGTAGGGTGTCCCCCGAAGGAGATCCCTTGTATTGCATGATTGTCATGCAAAAGGTCCAAAGGCTTCTATATTTGCACTTGGGTGTAGTGTAGACTAAACAAGAGGATGCTGATATTGACTCATTAGCTTTCCCATTTAATCATGTTGCAATTGACTCTTTAGCTTGGTTAATATTTTCTTAAGCACATTGCGAGTTTAAAATGAACAAACATCAAAGAGCTAAAACAAACTAAAATAAAATTTAAAACAAGGACTATGGATTAAATGCTTCCAAAGAAGCAAGGTTGGACACATAATCTTTTAAGGAGTATCCCTTGTAGTATCTGAATATTTAAGGATATGTTAAGACTAAGAGCGTAAGCTTTTCAAACCAAAGGCTTTAGTCCCATTATCTTCATAATTCGAACAAAAGCAGTTTGAATTTTGCGTACACCTCTTTTCTTAAAACAATCAAAGAAAAGAAGCAGCTAGATTGATTGAGTGTTGTTACCAACAATAACACCCGCCTCCAACCATATTGAGAAAAACATTGAACTTCTAGAATAACAAAGGCCAAAGCATTTAAGTTAATAAAATTTGACAGAGATCCCAACCATACTCAATAAGCTTAAGAAAAACACCCATTTTAGTTTTATAAGCACCTAGCTATTGACCATCCAAAAAAGAATCGAGAAGAGGCTACTCTAAACTCATGTTAGGCCTAGTAGAATATTTCATGACCACATCACTGTACACCCAATAACTCCATGTTATAATATGCCTCCTAATGTAGAAAATAACAGAAAAAAGAAGAGCATCAGGCATACAGTAGTAGCATTTATAATTCAAAAATACCTTCGATATTATTGGTGCATTAATATGCGTGGCACCAGTACTCATTGTCATTTTCATAAGCAAAGGACGGGTTGGTGATTGATGGTATGACTGAATGCAATTGTTTGAAGACTTTCCTCCATCTTGCCTTAATGAATTGTTTTGGGATAACATTTATTTCTTCTTGACGCCACACACATAACATATGACAACAAATGAGCCCCTTAAACAGGAACAATCTACGTATGCACCACGTGTATTCCACCACCGAATTATAAATAATACGATATTCGTGTCAATGCAATCCATTGTGCTCTTTAACAACATAAGTTTTGATAGACCCGTTGACCTCCGTCAATGAACATGTACAATGCATAAGTTTTTTAACCTCCACTTGAAATCTATAAAAAAATATTTAGCGTGTACTGTATGGAGATTTGCTCCTCAAATATGAGAAGTGATATTAATTGTGGGCTTGAAACCTTCTTGTATTTCCTTCTCAAATTTATTACGAAGTGCTTTATGTACTAATCAAAGAATGTCAGCCATACTTTCACTTCTTTGAGTTATTGATATCCCAGCCCAAAACATAATTCTTAAGATATATTGGCACCTATTTCTCTTGACAATTATAGACATGCAAAGCTACATCTCATACTCAAATTCAAAATAACAGATAAATATATATTTATATAATTGATATGATACATAATTTTAAGAAGATATTCTGCATCCAAAAATTTTCATTTTTCTAATAAAAGAGTAAAATTTTTTTGGTCAAATGATGAAAATTTTGAATATTAGCTACCAACAGTCTTGCCCTTACACGATTCAACAAAATTCACTAAGCACATAAGATGACATTGATATAGTTCATGCGCTTTTGCTTTCTAAAAACAGAGACATGCAAGATGAAGCACCTCTTTGCATGCTACTTAATTACTTGAATTCTTTCATATATTCTAGGAGAAAAACTCAACCAGCTCTTCAATCAAATGAGCATACCTTCTATCTCCCAATATGTCTTCGACTATGTATATTGTGCTCACGGTTCTTTACCAACAACAAAATTTCACGGAGGAACTCTCTTTCTCAGTGATTGAAGTGCCTAAGAAGACAAAGCTATTGTCATCCTTTCTACGCAAACATTCTTAACAGGGAATATGTTTCATATCTTAAGTACAAATTTGAGTTAAATAAAAGATCAGTATATATGCATATTCAAATTTACAAACTGAAGTAAATATTTAAATAAAATTAATTGGTGACATGTAGACTTCTGGGCAGTTTTGACAATGCACTTAAATCTAAGCATCTCATTTTATATGCTTTTGCAATGCCATAAATGTCATTTTCATTGTGCTTAATATAGTAAACTAATAATCACTAACATTAGTTATACAATAAATAGATAAAGAGAATAGAATTGCCTTTTATACATATTTAAAATATGTATCAAATGTTTCAAAAATAAATGGAAAAAAGTAGTGCATCAATGCATAGCTGAAAACATGATATGATGATGCGCTGACTTGTGCTAGAAAGAGTTGCGCTAACAAAGAGCTCTCAATTACAGTAGAACAACATTGAGGATTTGTATACCTAATAGTCTCTTACCATGACTGAACCCATATAGGGGTGAAATGGGTGAAACTCACATGCTCGACTTTCATAACTCAGTACATAATGTTCAATCTTAAAATGACCGAACCATATATGGCAACTTCCTCTAAGCTATCCTCAAACAAAACAGCTCCAACCCTACTATAAATGCACTCATTTTTTCTCATTTTTAACTCGAGGGAAGAGGAGCCGAGGGATTTGACAGGTAAGTGTATTTAAAATAATAATAACAATATTAATAATGACAATAACACTAATTAATAAAAGTTTCAAATATTTTTGAAAAATAAACAAGAACCCATCCTAGTCGAAAAGATAGTAGGAACTAAAAAATCATATTTTTTATTTGATTTATGGATTAATGAATACAATTTTATAAAGTATTAAAATGTAAATAATAGTTATAAATACTTGAGAGTATAAATGATTTTCAAAAATACCAAAAATAGAGAAAATGCTCAATTTATTAACATAAAAGTTGAAATTCACAAATAAGTATTTTGTGGTGTGAATCACTCACTTTCAAACCTAATAAGGGGCTCTTAATGAGCCTTCATTAGTGATGAATGTAACATTTTAGTCATGAAAAGAGAAATATTTCACCACTAATAAAAAAGGGGCTTCTATAACTCAATAGATTATTTTATGTCAAAAATGTTACAAGAAATGTAAAATTAGTCACAAAGAAAGTTTGGCAAATTAACAATGATTATTAGTTTAAGGTTTTAAAATAAAGAAATGAAAAAAATACATTTTTAACAAAGTGGTACATGTATAACTCAATTGAAGTGCAATGTAAATAATTATCAAAAAATACGTTTTGGAGAGAAGAATATTTAATATAGATGAATGAAATATATTTATTAACAAAGGTTGCAATAAAATGATTGTTATGTGAGTTTAATAGATCTAAAGATCTCTTTTATTCAATAAGTAAGGCAATTATTTGAAATGCATAAGAAAATAAAAAATGAAGAACCTATATAATTGAATAGTATCCTTAATGATGTGTGGAAATGTTCAAGAGTTTCTTAAAATTACGTCAAATGAGTAAAAGAACATGGTGGTACACATATTCAAGAAGGAAATGATGTATAGAATTGTTCAAATATAGATAAATACATTGATGAGCGAAAATTTTGAAACTTTGGAAAAGAGTGACTAAATACAAAATACTAGTGTTTCAGATAATCAATTTAGTTTTATGCTAAGTTGACTTCGGATGTCAAGTTCTTCTAAGAGTAATGGAAATAAAAGGGATTTGCATTGCTTCTTGCTTGTATAACAGTTATTAAAATCATGTAATGAAGTAGTTAAAATCATGTCTTAATACATAATATTTGTAGATGATAAACTTTTATTTGTAAACTAAATATGGGATTAAACTAAAACCCAATTTATGAAGAACTAGCATAGAATTTCAGAGATTTCAGCTCAATTGATCCAAAAAAAATAGATGAATTGCAAGATAATGTGACCAACAGGATCCAAGGTGGTTCAATAAAATGCAAAAAAAAAGTCTAGGCGTTAAATGATCGAAAAATCCAACTCAACCTATATAGAAAATTTAGAAGGAATCATATTACTAACCCCACTAGTGGGCGAAGGCTAAGGGTGGTGGTGATGGCATTATAGTTATTGTTGTCTTTGCTTTTAGCACATTTGGCTTAGTTTAAGCCTTCTTAAAGGTCATTTTGGATGAAAAGCTTGCAAATAAATGATGATAAATTGGAAGAAAAGGCTTCGCATGCCCCGCAAAAAAAATCAAAGCAAATTACCTATGCACTTGAAAATCCATGGCGTCTCAAAATTCGATCCACGAATTTCGTCTATTTCACCAGAAACCATCATACATTTTGGAGCCTCTTGAGTAATCTAAAAAAAAAAAAACATATTGTAAGGTACTTTAGAAATGAAACGAGTCGATAACTCGATAATACAATCAATCATACATTAAAATATTTTGTGTAGGAACTCTATCGCCAAGGTGCGTACTCAACTTCATAAGGACGTCTTCGGAATCAATCACCGGCTGGCTCAGATAAAGGCGAAAATTAGATCTGAAGCCGGAAAAAAAGGTTCAACAGAAATATAAAAAGCAAAACAAAAAGGACGAAACCTAAGGAAGATGCGAAGAAGAAGAAAACAAAGAGCATACCTGAGCGAAAGAGTGCGCAGGGAAGAAAAGGTGCGATGGGATGAAAGCGAAACTGGTTTATGGCAGGAGGAAATGTCCGAACCCTTAGACGATGGTCTGGCATCTTCGGAATCAAGCAAACTCGCACATCTTCGGAATCGACTGGCTTGGATAAAGGGAAAGTTCTTTTATAGTGTTTCCCTCTTTTCCGTTGCTCTGTTCTTCGAAATCGGCTGGCTTCGGACTCGCCCCGAGATTGCTGCTCTGTTCTTCGCGTTTTCCCTCCTCTTATAGCACGCTAAGATTTCCTAAAATAATACAAATATATCTTTTTTCCTAAAATCGTATTTCCTAAAATATATTGCTTCCTAAAATATATTAAAAGCTAATCTTAAAAAGCCGTACAAAAATAGGAAACTTTTTTCTTTGCAAAGAATATACTAAATTTAATACTAAAATGATTTAATTATTGCTTAATTTTAAAATAAATAATGTTTATTATTAATTATTTACTTTTTCAAAATATTATAATTCATAAATTTAATATCAATACTATATAAATTTAATGAAATATAGAGAATTATCTCAATAAATATATTTATCACAAAAAAAACTATAATAACTTAAAATGATATAACAAAATTATTTATAACATTATTAAATGATAATTATCAACTTAATATTATATTGGTTACAAGTAGATGATCAATATAATTAAAATAATATAATAAAATTTGTTACATGTTGAGATTGTATGTTGTAAATTAACAATAAGTATATGAAATTGTATGTTGTAAAATAAATAGTATTATATATATGCTGGAAAATTATATAAAAATATTATATCCCAATTAAAATGATCAATATATATATATATTATTGAGCCATTTTTTAAAGTTTTATTTCTTAAAGATTTCTCATAAAACACTTATATATTACCGCAAAAGAATTTTTACTAATTTTGACTTCTAACATGTTAATTATATTTATATTTATTTTAATCCTAAATATAATTCAATATATTATTTGCGTAAAAATACAAAAACAACACCAAGCCTTATGTATATTCTTAATAAAAGTTTTGATGCATTTACCCTTATGTGTCTTCTTCCATAGTAAATTTTTATCATATATCTTATTTTTCCCTTCCTACCTTATTATAGATTGATATACAAGAAGCTTTTGTAAGACTATGTATTTACTTTATTTGGCCAAAACTAAATAAATTGAGCCAAATAAAGATTGAACTTAATCAAATCTTTTTTATTTGGTTAGTTTAGTGTTTTCAAAGATGACTCCTTCTTCCTTTTTGACCATTAGTATTTGATTGAATTCTAGTGGATCTGAAGAGAAAAACTCAATTTTGATGGTTTGTAGAGTTTAGCATATTTCTCAATCATCACACATCCCTATCTAGAAGGAGCTATTGCTCCACAACCTCGATCTATTATACTCATTTGAAAGCAATCTCTTAAGGTAGGAGATGTGTAATATGCTGTCAGCTCTTATGTGCTTTGAAAGATGAATTCATTGAAGAAGAGGTATGTGGATGAGGCAATGATCTCTTAGTGATTATTCATAAGTTTAACAATCTCATCAGCTTTTGTTTAATATTTTTCTTAGGATGTTTTAGTAGTGCCAAACTCGTTAGAGGCTCAAAACCAATCCACCAGAGGAAGAATTTGGGAAGAAATTGACATATATGATTTCTCTTAGCTAGTTCGGGGATGAGATCATCACAATTGGCATCATGAGATGTTGATAAGCAAAAATATCTATATTGGAATTTTTGCTTATTCCCCCACCTAAAGAGTTAACGTTATAATCTTACAAATAATGACTACATTGATAGGGTTGCTAAGCAGAGATTATACCTACATTAATTTAGAGTGATTTGCAATAGCTTGTGCAATGAGGTCCTAAGCATGCTTTAGCAAGCAATTGACAGTGGAAACATTATCGATGTTACTTTCTAAACCTTTCAAGCTACCATTAAAATTGTATTGAGGGAGATAGGCTTATTTTTATGTATGTGCAAGGTAATATAAATTTATTTAAATTTTATATCATGAAAAAGTCATTCATTGACGTGGAACAAATGTTTAAATTTGAAGCATTCTTGTATATTTCATATATATATATATATATATATATATAAATATATATGCTGGAAAATAATTTGAGAGATATTTATGAATTAGCCAATCTTCACACTTAAAATTTGACCAAACTTTTGGGCTTGGAACAAACAGGTCTTCTGTGGCGGCCCTGCCCTGCCGTGATCCTGTTAACTATTGAGTTAACATGATTACGGTGGAGGGGTCATCTAAATGACAAGGCCCATGCTTATGTATAGGTTAGTGATTAATACTAATCCATCATAATTAAAGACTTTGTCATTTCTCAAAAGATATTATCACTAAATGAAAATAAAAGACAAGTAGAGTGCGGAAGCATACATACAACATCCATCCATCATATAAATACAGCAGTACAGAATAAGTAAAGTGTTGAAAGTAAAGTTAACCCTATATTATTACAATATTTAAATAGTTAAAAAAAACTGAAAAGAAGCACTCGTCCTCACAAATAAAGAAAGGAAATTAAGAATCTTCAGGAATACGCTCCTCCTCCACAAGCAGATCTCCTGAAGGCTCTATCACCCCAAATAGCTCAGAATCTACTATTGTCAGTTTCACAATGATAGGGCCCCAACCAACAAAAGAAAATCTAGTTAGACAATTATCTAAGTATATTTTAGGGTAATCGATTCATTAAGTTTATTAGATATCATTATAAACAAGTAAGAATAAAAGCATAGTAGGAGCAAAAATGCATAAGAAAGAACAAGAAAAAGTTATAAATAAACAATTTATAATTGAAATAACTATGATGTAAGCACATACCTCCTCCAAGCAACTACAACAATGTCAGGTAAAAACAAGTGACTAGAAAAAAAAAACATCCTAAACATGCTTATTATCAATCCAATACTATGCTAATTGACATATAAGTAAATAAAATGTAAAATGACCAATTGACTAAAGTGAAACTAGCATCCTATAAATATAAATAAGAAGCACAACTAGCATCCTATAAGCAGAAGTAAAGCTAGCAAATGCTGAAGAACAGTAAGTAAGAAAGTACTAAAATGTAAACTGAAACAGTAAGTATGAATTGAATTTATTATGATTGAAATAAGATAAATAACTTAAAGTAGAAATGTACCTGTGGCGACCGCCCCTTCTAATCAAAAGGCTTAAGGAGTGTTCGTCACTAAGCACATCTTATACTTAACATTAGGTTGGAATTTAAGACTCCAATCCAATCTTAAGGAAAAGATATACTTTTCATAATAAGGTAAAGGTTAACAATCACTTAATGAGTATCAGAGTGCGGAAGAAAAGTATCAACTGAAGTAAACATCCATACTATAAAATAAAGACATCCAGCTCAGAATATATACAATGCATGAAAGTAAAGCACAATTTAATCATATATTATTATAAACATTTAAAGTTTTAAAGAACTATAATGTAAGATGCTCTCATCCTCATAGAGTAAATGTAAAGCAATCTAGTAAGTAGACTAAGGTCCCTTAGTAGTCTGGACCTCCTCCTGGATCTGCTCCTCTGTAGGTTCAATCTCCTCAAAAAAGCTCAGAATCTACTATTATCGGTTTCATAATAGTAGGGCCCCAGCCAACAAAAGAAAAATCTTGTTAGACAAAATGTTTAAGTACATTTTAAGGTAATGAATTTTAATGTATTTTAATAATTTCACAACTGGAATTAAGCATAGCATAGCAGTAAAGCGACAAGAAAGGAAGAACAAATTATGAGGTAGAAACATACCTCAATGCAGGCTGCAATACAAGATAAGTAAAGTACAAGTGCAAAGCTACTAAGTACAAAGAAAAGTCCTAAGGAATATGATCAAACTAATATGCTAGTTATAGTATAAGTAAAAGTACTGTACTGAAAATATAAAGACTAGCATCCTAACATACTCTCAAGTAAGTAAAACTGCTGACATACAAAAAGTTTTGAAATGTAAAGAAATTGCAGAAAATGAAAAAAATATGAAAGAAAGAAAAGTGTACTGAAATAATAAAGTAAAGTAAGTTTAAAGTGTAAAAAAGTATGTAAAGTAATTGTAAAGAGTTTGAAAAGTAAATGTAAGTAATGTAGCTTAAACTATTGTACGTGTGAGATATTCTTACTTAGTCTGCCAAAAAGTGAAGTTCATCTGGTAATCTAGGAGAAACATCCCAGATTAAAGTAAAGTTCATCAAAAGAGGCATCTAGGAGAAACATCCCAGATCTTAAAGTAAAATCCACAAAGTATCTAAAAGGCATATAGGAGAAATATCCCAATGCCAAAGTAAAGTACCATAGGGGAAATTCCCTAGGCAAAAGCAGTCCTAAAGTAAAGTCATACTAAGTGGCAGGCTAAGTAAAATATAAACCACAAGTATTATGTTGTTTATTAATATTTCTTTTTAAAATTATGCATATGAAATGTGAATGAAATTCAAAGTATAATATAAAGTATGTATCAAGTATTTATGTTAAGTAAAATATGTCCAAAAGTGTAAAGAGGCTCAAAAGCAAGGAAAAACATAGCAATTTAAATTCAAAGAAATAACTGCACTACACAAACTTTATGATATCATCTATTTTCTAATTTAATCATTCTAACTACTCTAAGTTACAAAAGATTCAGAATTATCACTTCCTATACTGTCTGTAACTTAGAATCACGAACCTATAAGTTGAACATAATTAGGATTAGCTACATCCTAATTATAAATGAATCAATATCACCTAAAAGGTTAAAATAATTAAATCAATCATCCTAAGTTGTTTATTTTATAATCCCAAACTAAATCTTAATTAGCCAAATCAAAATTGAAAGGATTAAGAATCAAACTCCAAAGAATGAAGTTCAATTACTTAATCACAAGGTCATCTTAAGGACTAAGGTTTAATCCCATCTTACTGTTTAAAGGTTAAGGAAAATCCTATTGAATCAAGTCAAGTTCAATAGGATAGATTTCTAATCCTAATTCTAATGTTAAAAGATCAAATAATCAATTAATAAACTATGAAAAATCTAATAAACTAGTAAGATCAAGGTTTCACCTTAATGAGTAACCCATTTTACCCATTAGATGAATTCTAACCTAAGATCTAATCCTAATAATAGGAATTAAGGCTCTTAGATACCAAGAGTATCACTCATATACACATCCTAACTAAATTTATAAGACCTAAAGGATGATCTAAGAAGTTCAAAGGAAGGGAGAAGAATTCATCTTTACTTAAGATTTTTACTTAAGGCTAAATTTAGGGTTTTCCTTCTAATATCTAATTTAAGGTTTAGAATTATTTAAATTATAGTTTAAATCACTTTAATTACTATTTGATGTGATTTAGAGATGAAATCAGGTCTTAAATCCATTAAACCCTAATTTTGGGCAAAAAGACCATTTTGCCCCTCCTTAAGGGTCTAAATCTTATCTTTATGAATTAGCACTAAATTCTGAATTTTAATAATATAGAATGATTACTTACTATCTAATATGAGTTTAGACAGTAAGTTCTCTAAATTTGGTTAAGTATTGAGTCTTATAAGGTTAATTTAAGGAATTTGACCTATAAGGGTATATTGGTAAATTTACCCTAATGACATCATTTTTCTGTTAGTTTACTGTAGGTTATGCCCTAAGGTTTCCATATAACCTTAAATTATTGAATTCTGATGTGTATTGGCTAAGTTATAGCCAAAACAAGTTTTAGGGTTAAAGTGTAATTAAGGGTTCTTAATTAAGGGTCAAAATTACTAACTTTGTCAATCATAATTCAAATTGAGCAAAATTAGTGGCTATGGCTTACAATTGGTCCACTGATCATAATGACATATGATAGGCTCAATTTGGACCTAAATTGGCTAAGTTATGACCTAATTAGGGTTTAGGGTGATTAGTGAGTGATTAATGAAATTAATCATCCATTCACTAATCCAACCCTACAGTTAGGTTCTAATAGGTTCTAGGAGTTCTCTAAAACTTAACTTGTGAATTTTGGATCATTAGATTTGCTAATATTCACTAATTAAGTTTTAGGGTAATTAAGGGTGATTAGCAAATTTAATCGTTGGATCCTAAATATTTTTGTAGATTACTGTAAATTAGGTTTTGCTGATCTAAATTGGTATTTGGATCACCTAATTTAGAGATAAATTGACTAACTTATAGTCATTTGAAGTTCTAGGGTTAGTTGACCTAATTAGGGTTAGGTCCTAAATGTGATTAGTCAAATTTTAATCCAAATAGCAAAATGGATACTACTAGATTAATCCTTAGGGTTTTATAAATATTTTAAGACCCATATTGGGTATATTTAGATTATTGGTTACAAAGATATGGCCTAGTTAAGTTTTGTGGCATTTAGGGCAAATATGGGAGATCCTAAATATCACTAGGTGATATATAGCACCAAATGGAATTTTGATAGTGCCAACATATTTATCATTTTCTACTGATCGAAATAATATATATATTTATGACATTTGGATTTCAGGATTAAGATTTATTAATGGATAAAATTTCATACTTACTATTTAATTTATATTAATCTAAGTTTAAATTATTCAAACATCTTAATCTATTATTTTTATTATTATATTTTTTTAATTAAAAATTGCAGGTGGGTCCCACACCGATTCGATTGAGGGGAGGCGCATCAGAAGATGATGCGAGAGGTGGGTCCTGCGTGCACTGAGTCGATTAACAGCGGGACCAGCACCGTCATTAGCAGCAGAAGATGGGGTCCACCGAGCAAATGAGGAGACTCCACGTAGCGTCTCGCAGACTCCTCGGCTCGCGCCTAACCCGACACACACGGGTCGGGCTGACCCGAACAGCTTGACCTATATTTCTTTGAACGCGATCTCAGCGATCGAACAAACGAGCATGGCTGGCGCGGGTTCATAGACTGATCTCAAGGGTCTACACGCGATTCCTTGAGACCTAAGGATGTTTGAACGGGTCGGAGGTCAACACAGCCCGATTTGAACGAAAAAAAATTCATCTTCCTCAATGGCTCGTAAGACTTAGGGTTATTAGAGCTTGATTTGATCAAAATATATGCATAAATAAAGTAACAGGTTGAAGATTACAAGGAGATTGGGGAAGAAGAAAGGTACCTGAACCACACGACTCAATTAGGAGGATGATCAAGCACTTAGCTCTTCCTCGATTCGAACTCTCCTTCCCCCAAAACCGAGGTTCAAAACCCTTGAAATGCTTTAATAGAGGCATTTAGTGGTCGAAGAGCGGTGGATAATCCTCTGCATAGCCTGGAGCTTGCCGCGTGTGAGCTCTCTGCGACATGCGGAACCCTAATACGCGAGCGGCAAAATGATGACCTTACTGTCGTCCGATCTTTTGATCGGATGGTTCAGAATGGTTCGTTAGAGTAAACGGTAGGATTAAAAGAATGCTGATGGCGTTTATTTAAGTATGACAGCGCCGTTAATTTGATTAAATAATATATTTATTTTATTAAAGTATTATTATTTCATTAATGCAATTTAAATAATTAACTGTACTTTGAAAAAAAATTAAATAAATTACCACTAGCTAATTGAGAGATGCTGAACGCAACGGCACACTCGGATTTTTGATTTGACGAGTATTTAATTACTTGAATTTTCAGGGTATTTAAATAATATTAAAATATTCGATAAAAATCCAACAACTTCCAAATGCATCCAAAACATCACCCCCAGCTAATTTGGGGGTGGTGAACGCAATGGTGAAGTTATATTTTTGATTCGAGGTCTAGATAAAAAGTCAATTTCTAGGGGTTTTTTTTTTTGGATTTTTAAGAATTTCAGATTTTGAGTCAGTTGACTCTTTGTTTGACCTAGGTTTTAGAAATAAGTTCTAAATAACTTCTTTAGTGTACTAGAATCCTAATTAAGACTTAGATTAGTCTTAATTGACCTAAGTAACAACCAGGGTTGTTACAATACCTAAATTAGTAATGCCAATAAAGGTATAAAAAGGATGTAAGGCATGAAGTTTATAGTCTAACGTATACCATCCTAGCCAATTTTAGGCTTAGGACTTGGTTAGACTCACTTTAGCCTGACATAGGTTTAGGTTCGGCCTGTACTAAAGTATGGGTAGGAAAAAGGCATAATAATTAGGTTACATTCTAATGATCATATGTTCAATTTGATAATGATAATGACATATACAATTGTTATTATACAATATAAGATTGACATGAAACACTTTTCAAATGTCTATGTCTAATACATGTAAATAAGGTAAAATGCTCAAAATAAGGCAAACAAAGCATATAAGTCAAAGTGAGCAAGAGACTCAATTAGGACACAGGTGATATCCATTTGTTATCTAATTTAATCATTCTATTTACTATAAGTTACACAAGTTTAGGATCTCTAAGTCCTACTATCGAGTGTAACTCAGATTCAGAATCTTACAAGTTGGAAAAATAATTAAAACTGATCAGGTTCTAATCTTATTAAATCAATGTTGACTAAAACAAGTTAAATAATAAATCAAACGTCCTATTTTAATGTTTTATCATAACCCCAACCCATCTTGATTGATCAAATCAAAATGAAAGAATTAAGAATTAAACTCCAAATATGGGGTTTAATCACTTAATCCAAATGGTACAACTAAGGATCTAAGGTTTAAAACCTAAATCTCACAGATTAAGTTAAGGCAAATCTTGATAATTAAATTAATCTCATTAGGATAAATCTCTACCCTTAATTCTAAGATTTAAATATCAAATAATCATTAAATAAACTAAGAAAAATCTACAAACTAATAAACTCAAGGCTCCACTATTGAGTAACCCTATTTACTCAATAGATAAACTCTAGCCTAAGATCTATTCCTAATCCTAAGAATTAAGGCTCTTAATTACTAAGAGTATCTCTCAGACACATATCCTAACTAATGTTATTAGGACTTATGGAAAGATCTAAGAAGATTAAGGAATAAAGGAACACTCAAATTTTACTTAGGATTTTCCCTTAAGGACTTAAGGTTGAAGTTTAAATCAAATTCAAATTAAGGCATAAACTCACATAATTTCTATTCTAATTCATTTTATTTACTGATTATAATGTTTAGAAAGTAATTCTAAGGTTTTTAAATGCTAAACCCTAAATTTGGGCAAAATGACCATTTTGCCCCTACTTAATGGATCAAAAGATCAAATTTTGATCTAGGGTTCCAAATATAAATTTTCTTATGGCAAAATGTTTCTTATTGTCTAATATAAGATTAGATAGCAATTATACAAATTTTGGGTAATTAATAAGCCTTATGAGATCAAATTAATAAATTTGACTCATAGGGGCATTTTGGTAATTTGGCTAAATAAAATCTAAATTTTCTTTTCGTTTATTGTTACTTACTATCTAAGGTTTTCATAAAACTTAAAATTATTGAATTTTGATAAGTACAGGCTAAGTTATAGCCAAT
This sequence comes from Gastrodia elata, assembly GCA_016760335.1. Taxonomy (NCBI): domain Eukaryota; kingdom Viridiplantae; phylum Streptophyta; class Magnoliopsida; order Asparagales; family Orchidaceae; genus Gastrodia; species Gastrodia elata. The sequence continues at coordinate 84,169 of JACERR010000107.1, forward strand.
ACAAGTTCAGAGGTAAAATGGTAAATTAGGGTTTCTTAATTAAGGGTCAAAAATCGTAACTTTGTTAATTGGTGTCCAAATTGAGTAAAATCAGTGGCTATAGGTTACAAATGATTCATTGATCTCAATGACTAGTGGTAGGCTCAATTTGGACTCTAATTGGCTAAGTTATGGCCTAATTAAGGTTTATGGTGATTGGTGAGTGATTAGTAAAATTAATCACCAAATCACTAATCCAACCACACCATTAGGTTCAAATCTACTTTAGGAGTTCTCTAAAACTTTAATTGTTCGATTTGGATTATTAAATTTGCTAATTTTCACTAATTAAGTTTTAGAGTAATTAGGAGTGATTAGCAAATCTAACTATTCGATCTAAAATATTTTTACAGATTACTGTAAATTAGATTTTTCTGATCTAAATTAATATTTGGATCACCTAATTTGGAGTTCAATTGACCAACTTATGGTCAATTGAAGTTCTAGGGTTAAATGGCTTAATTAGGGTTAGGTCCTAAATGTGATTAGTCTAAATCTAATCCAAACAGCAAAGTTAACAATACTAAAATATTTCTTAGGGTTTTTTGAGTATTTTGAGACCCATATTGGGTATGTTTGAACTAGTGTGTGCAAAGATATAGTTAAATAGAGTTTTGTACCTAATTATGTCACATCTAATGAATCCTAAATGTCATTAATTAATATATTGCTCCTACTGAAATTTGAATGACACCATAATATTCCTCATAATTTTTTGATCACAATGGTATATTTATATGTTAGATTTGGATCATTATACTCAAAGTTATTAATTATTAAAGTTTCTAGATTTAATTATTTAAATTAATGGACTTGAGTTAATTAATTTAATTTAATAATTGAACTACTGTTATGATTGAATTAATCTAATGTTATGATTTATTAAAAAAATTAAATAAATTAACACTTTTCTGTTTAATATTTTATTCTACATCTGTATATATATGTATATGTATAACTATATATATACATAAACATTTATACTAAAGTAATTATATATATATATATATATACATATATATGATATTCTTTCTGCATTTAAATCAAAATTAAATAAATATTAAACATCACATATGTCATCCGGCAGGTGGGACCCACGCCAATTGAAGGACGAGACGGTGAGTCCCACAGCCGCGCATCAACCATATACGCGGCGGGCGGTACATGCGGGACCCACCAGCACTCATTCCATGCCAGCTCAGCCACGGTTCACTCGAACCGGCGGGTTCAATCAGCGCGAGCTGACCCACGAAAACGGTCGGGACTGACCGCCTAATTGACGGTCAAGATTGATCCCATTCGATCAGTCGGTTGGATTCGCATAATGAATCCAACGACGGATCGCTGAGGGACGCTCGGTCTCCCTCGGCAAAGATGCGTGATTAGGGTTTACGAACAGTCAAAGCCGATCGATGAAGAAATCCCCACTCGAGATCGATGCGCGATTACATTTATATTTACATTTATATTTACATTTACATTTACATTTATATTTATATTTTACATTTGCATTTGCAATTTTGCATTTCCATTTGCCTTTGTATTTATATTTGCCTTTGTCTTTGCCTTTGCCTTTACAAATACATTTTATATTTACATTTACATTTATATTTATAATTACATTTTACATTTTATATTTGCATTTGCATTTGTAATTATATTTTCCTTTACATTTACAAATACAATTTAAATTTTCATTTGCGATTGCATTTGCATTTGTATTTCCATTTACATTTACATTTACATTTGCATTTACATTTACATTTTGATTTTACATTTACATTTACATTTAGATTTACATTTACAAATACATTTTATATTTACATTTGCATTTACATTACATTTACATTCATTTATATTTACATTTACATTTATATTTATATTGACATTTACATTACATTTACATTTATATTTACATTTATTTTACATTTGCATTTATATTTACATTCATTTACATTAAATTTATATTTACATTTATATTTACATTTATATTTACAAATACATTTTATATTTATATTTACATTTACATTTACATTTACATTTACATTTACATTTATATTATATTTATATTTATATTTTATTTACATTACATTTATTTACAATTACATTTACATTTATATTTACAGTTATATTTGTATTTATATTTACATTTACATTAAAAAATATATTTCGAATTTACATTTATATTTACATTTACATTTACAAATACATTTTATATTTACATTTATATTTACATTTAACATTTATATTTATATTTAGATTTACATTTAATATTTTCATTTACATTACATTTACATTTAACCTTTATATTTACATTTACATTTGCATTTACATTTATTTATAGTTACATTTACATTACATTTACCTTTACATTTACATTTACATTTACATTTATATTTAAATTTACATTTGTATTTACATTTACATTTACATTCATTTACATTTAAATTTACATTTACATTTATATTTACATTTATATTTACAAATATATTTTATATTTACATTTACATTTATATTTACATTTACACTTACATTTACATATACATTTACATTTATTTATATTTACATTTACATTTATATTTACATTTACATTTATATTTACATTTACATTTACATTTATATTTATATTTATATTTTACATTTGCCTTTGCAATTTTGCATTTGCATTTGCCTTTATATTTATATTTGCGTTTGTCTTTGCCTTTGCCTTTACATTTACAAATACATTTAAATTTACATTTACATTTACATTTGCAATTTGAATTTGCATTTGCCTTTGTCTTTGCCTTTGCCTTTACATTTACAAATACATTTCTATTTACATTTACATTTACATTTATATTTATATTTGCATTTGTATTTATATTTACATTTATATTTATATTTACATTTATATTTATATATACATTTATATTTACATTTACATTTACATTTACATTTACATTTACATTTACATTTATATTCACATTTATATTTGCATTTGTATTTACATTTACATTTACATTCATTTACATTTTACATTTACATTTATTTACATTTACATTTATATTTACATCTGCATTTACCTTTACATTTATATTTATATTTATATTTATATTTACAGATACATTTATTTAGATTTACATTTACATTTACATATACATTTACATTTACATTTACATTTACATTTACATTTACATTTATGTTCATATTTACATTTACGTTTATATTTTCATTTACATTTACATTTATATTTACATTTACATTTATATTTATATTTACAAATACATGTTATATTTACATTTACATTTACATTACATTTACATTTACATTTACATTTATTTACATTTACATTTACATTTATATTTATATTTTCATTTACATTTACATTTATTTTTACATTTACATTTAAAATTTACATTTACATTTACATTTACATTTACAGTTACATTTACAAATATATTTATATTTGCATTTATATTTATATTTACATTTACATTTACATTTATATTTCATTTACATTTACATTTATTTTTACATTTACATTTAAAATTTACATTTACATTTACATTTACATTTACAGTTACATTTACAAATATATGCTATATTTACATTTACATTTACATTTACATTTACATTTACATTTTTATTTATATTTACATTTACATTTACATTTATAAATACATGCTATATTTACATTTCCATTTGCATTTATATTTATATTTACATTTACTAATACATGCTATATTTACATTTACATTTACATTTACATTTATATTTACATTTATATTTACATTTATATTTGCATTTACATTTACATTTATATTTATATTTACATTTACATTTCCATTTACATTTACATTTGCATTTACATTTACATATACATTTACTAATACATTATATATTTACATCTACATTTATATTTTCATTTACATATATATTTACATTTGCATTTATATTTACATTTATATTTACATTTACATTTATATTTACATTTATATTTACATTTACATTTACATTTACATTTACATTTACATTTATATTTATATTTACATTTATATTTATATTTACATTTACATTTATATTTACATTTATATTTACATTTACATTAATATTTACGTTTATATTTACATTTACATTTACATTTACATTTACATTTATATTTATATTTACATATACATTTACATTTATAAATACATCCTATATTTACATTTACATTTATATTTACATTTACATTTACATTTATATTTATATTTACATTTACATTTACATTTACAAATATATACTATATTTACACTTACATTTACATTTACATTTACATTTACATTTACATTTACATTTACGTTTATATTTACATTTACATTTACATTTACATTTACATTTACATTTACATTATATTTATATTTACATTTATATTTACAAATAGATGCTATATTTACATTTACATTTATATTTACATTTATATTTACATTTATATTTATATTTACATTTACATTTACATTAACATTTATATTTATAATTACATTGCCTTTGTCTTTGCCTTTGCCCTTACAAATACATTATAAATTTACAATAATATTTACATATATATTTACATTTACATTTACATTTATATTTATATTTACATTTACATTTATATTTACATTTACATTGCCTGTGTATTTGCCTTTGCCTTTACAAATACAATATAGATTTACATTTACATTTACATTTACATTTCCATTTACATTTATATTTACATTTACATTTACATTGCCTTTGTCTTTGCCTTTGCCTTTACAAATACATTATAAATTTATATTTACATTTACATTTACAATTACAATTATATTTATATTTACATTTACATTTACATTTACATTGCCTTTGTCTTTGCCTTTGCCTTTACAAATACACTGTAAATATATATTTACATTTATATTTACATTTACATTGTATTTACATTTACATTTACATTTACTAATACATGCTATATTTACATTTACATTTACATTTACATTTACATTTACATTTATATTTACATTTATATTTACTTTTATGATTAGATTTACATTTATATTTACATTTATATTTAAATTTACATTTACATTTACATTTACATTTACATTTCCATTTATATTTACATTTACATTTACATTTACATTTATATTTATATTTACATTTACATTTATATTTACATTTACATTTATATTTACATTTATATTTACATTTACATTTATATTTACATTTACATTTACATTTACATTTATATTTACATTTATATTTATATTTACATTTACAATTACATTGCCTTTGTCTTTGCCTTTGCCTTTACAAATACATTATAAATTTACATTTACATTTACATTTATATTTACATTTACATTGACATTTATATTTACATTATATTTATATTTACATTTACTTACATTTATATTTACATTTACATTTACATTTATATTTACATTTACATTTACATTTACGTTTACATTTACATTTACATTTATATTTATATTTACATTTACATTTATATTTACATTTATATTTATATTTATATTTACATTTACATTTACATTTATATTTATATTTACATTTATATTTACATTTACATTTATATTTATATTTACATTTATATTTATATTTACATTTACATTTATATTTATATTTATATTTATATTTACATTTATATTTATATTTATATTTACATTTATATTTGCATTTACAATTACATTGCTTTTGTCTTTGCCTTTGCCTTTACAAATACATTATAAATTTAAATTTATATTTACATTTACATTTACATTTACATTTACATTTGCATTTATATTTATATTTACATTTACTAATACATGTTATATTTAAATTTACATTTATATTTATAGTTACATATATATTTACTTTTACATTTACATTTACATTTACATTAATATTTACATTTACATTTATATTTACATTTACATTTACATTTATAATTACATTGCATTTATATTTACATTTACATTTATATTTATATTTACATTTATGTTTAGATTTATATTTATATTTACATTTACATTTAAATTTACATTTACATTTACATATACATTTACATTTATATTAACATTTATATTTACATTCATATTTATATTTACATTTACATTTACATTTACATTTACATTTACATTTACGTTTACATTTACATTTATATTTACGTTTACATTTATATTTACATTTACATTTACATTTACATTTACATTTATATTTACATTTACATTTACATTGACATTTACATTTACATTTACTTTTATATTTATATTTACATTTACATTTACATTTACATTTACATTTATATTTATATTTATATTTATATTTACATTTACATTTACATTTACATTTATATTTACAATTATATTTACATTTACATTTACATTTACTTTTACATTTACATTTATATTTACGTTTGCATTAATATTTATATTTACATTTACATTTACATTTACATTTATATTTACATTTACATTTACATTGACATTTACATTTACATTTACTTTTATATTTATATTTACATTTACATTTACATTTACATTTACATTTATATTTATATTTACATTTACATTTACATTTATATTTATATTTAGATTTACATTTACATTGATATTTACATTTACATTTACTTTTATATTTATATTTACATTTACATTTACATTTACATTTACATTTATATTTATATTTATATTTATATTTACATTTACATTTACATTTACATTTACATTTACAATTACATTGCCTTTGTCTTTGCCTTTGCCTTTAGAAATACATTATAAATTTACATTTACATTTACATTTACATTTACATTTACATTTACATTTATATTTGCATTTATATTTACATTTACATTTACTAATACATGCTATATTTACATTTACATTTACAGTTACAGTTGTATTTACTTTTACATTTATATTTACATTTATATTTACATTATATTTACATATACATTTATATTTATATTTACATTTACATTTACATTAACATTACATTTACATTTACATTTATATTTACTAATACATGCTATATTTATATTTACATTTACATTTACATTTATATTTACATTTACATTTTCATTTACATTTATATTTATATTTACATTTATATTTATATTTAGATTTACATTTACATTTACATTTACATTTACATTTACATTTACATTTACATTTATATTTACATTTATATTTATATTTACATTTACATTTACATTTATAAATACATGCTATATTTACATTTACATTTACATTTACATTTACATTTACATTTTTATTTATATTTACATTTATATTTACATTTATAAATACATGCTATATTTATATTTCCATTTGCATTTATATTTACATTTACATTTACTAATACATGCTATATTTATATTTACATTTACATTTACATTTACATTTATATTTATATTTACATTTAAATTTGCATTTATATTTACATTTATATTTATATTTACATTTACATTTCCATTTACATTTACATTTACATTTACATTTACATATACATTTACTAATACATTATATATTTACATCTAAATTTATATTTTTATTTACATATACATTTACATTTGCATTTATATTTACATTTACATTTACATTTACATTTATATTTACATTTATATTTACATTTATATTTACATTTACATTTACATTTACATTTACATTTACATTTATATTTACATTTACATTTATATTTATATTTACATTTATATTTATATTTACATTTATATTTACATTTACATTTACATTTACATTAACATTTACGTTTATATTTACATTTACATTTACATTTACATTTATATTTATATTTACATATACATTTACATTTATAAATACATGCTATATTTACATTTACATTTATATTTACATTTACATTTACATTTATATTTATATTTACATTTACATTTACATTTACAAATATATGCTATATTTACATTTACATTTACGTTTACATTTACATTTACATTACATTTACATTTACATTTATATTTACATTTACATTACATTTATATTTACATTTACATTTACATTTATATTTATATTTATATTTACATTTACATTTACAAATACATGCTATATTTACATTTACATCTACATTTACATTTATATTTACATTTATATTTATATTTACATTTACATTTACATTAACATTTATATTTATAATTACATTGCCTTTGTTTTTGCCTTTGCCCTTACAAATACATTATAAATTTACAATTATATTTACATATATATTTACATTTATATTTACATTTATATTTATATTTATATTTACATTTACATTTACATTTACATTGCCTGTGTATTTGCCTTTGCCTTTACAAATACAATATAGATTTACATTTACATTTACATTACATTTACATTTACATTTATATTTACATTTACATTTACATTGCCTTTGTCTTTGCCTTTCCCTTTACAAATACATTATAAATTTATATTTACATTTAAATTTACAATTACAATTATATTTATATTTACATTGCCTTTGTCTTTGCCTTTTGCCTTTACAAATACACTATAAATATATATTTATATTTACATTTATATTTACATTGTATTTACATTTACATTTACATTTACTAATACATGCTATATTTACATTTACATTTATATTTACATTTACATTTATATTTACATTTACATTTATATTTACATTTATGATTAGATTTACATTTATATTTACATTTATATTTAAATTTACATTTACATTTACATTTACATTTACATTTCCATTTACATTTATATTTTTATTTACATTTATATTACATTTACATTTACATTTACATTTATATTTACATTTATATTTACATTTACATTTACATTTACATTTATATTTACATTTATATTTACATTTATATTTATATTTACATTTACATTTACATTTACATTTATATTTACATTTATATTTATATTTACATTTACAATTACATTGCCTTTGTCTTTGCCTTTGCCTTTACAAATACATTATAAATTTACATTTACATTTGTATTTACATTTACATTTACATTGACATTTACATTTACATTTATATTACATTTACATTTACATTTACATTTATATTTACATTTACATTTACATTTATATTTACATTTACATTTACATTTACGTTTACATTTACATTTACATTTACATTTACATTAATATTTACATTTATATTTACATTTACATTTATATTTACATTTATATTTATATTTACATTTACATTTACATTTACATTTATATTTACATTTACATTTATATTTACATTTACATTTATATTTACATTTACATTTATATTTATATTTACATTTACATTTACATTTACATTTATAATTATATTTATATTTATATTTATATTTGCATTTACAATTATATTTGCATTTACAATTACATTGCTTTTGTCTTTGCCTTTGCCTTTACAAATACATTATAAATTTAAATTTATATTTACATTTACATTAACATTTACATTTACATTTGCATTTATATTTATATTTACATTTACTAATACATGCTATATTTAAATTTACATTTATATTTATAGTTACATTTATATTACTTTTATATTTACATTTACATTTACATTTATATTTACATTTATATTTATATTTAAATTTACATTTATATTTACATTGCATTTATATTTATATTTACATTTACTAATACATGCTATATTTACATTTACATTTACATTTATATTTATATTTACATTTAAATTTATATTTATATTTACATTTATGTTTAGATTTATATTTATATTTACATTTACATTTAAATTTACATTTATATTTACATATACATTTACATTTATATTAATATTTATATTTCATTCATATTTATATTTACATTTACATTACATTTATATTTACATTTACATTTATATTTATGTTACATTTACATTTATATTTACGTTTACATTTATATTTACATTTACATTTACATTTACATTTACATTTATATTACATTTACATTTACATTGACATTTACATTTATATTTACTTTTATATTTATATTTACATTTACATTTACATTTACATTTACATTTATATTTATATTTATATTTATATTTACATTTACATTTACATTTACATTTATATTTATAATTACATTACATTTACATTTACATTTACTTTTACATTTACATTTATATTTACGTTTGCATTTATATTTATATTTACATTTACATTTACATTTACATTTATATTTACATTTACATTTACATTGACATTTACATTTACATTTACTTTTATATTTATATTTACATTTACATTTACATTTACATTTACATTTATATTTACATTTATATTTACATTTACATTTACATTTATATTTAGATTTATATTTACATTGATATTTACATTTTCATTTACTTTTATATTTATATTTACATTTACATTTACATTTACATTTACATTTATGTTTATATTTATATTTGTATTTAAATTTACATTTACATTACATTTAAATTTATAATTACATTGCCTTTGTCTTGCCTTTGCCTTTACAAATACATTATAAATTTTACATTTACATTTACATTTACATTTACATTTATATTTACATTTATATTTGTATTTATATTTACATTTACATTTACTAATACATGCTATATTTACATTTACATTTACAGTTACAGTTGCATTTACTTTCACATTTACATTTACATTTATATTTACATTTATATTTACATATACATTTATATTTACATTTACATTTACATTTACATTTACATTACATTTACATTTACCTTTATATTTACTATACATGCTATATTTATATTTACATTTACATTTACATTTATATTTATATTTACATTTCATTTACATTATATTTATATTTACATTTACATTTACATTTATATTTAAATTTACATTTGCATTTACATTTACATTTACAATTTACATTTATATTTACATTTATATTTATATTTATATTTACAGTTACATTACATTAATTTACATTTACATTTACATTTATATTTACATTTATATTTACATTTACATTTATATTTACATTTATATTTATATTTACATTTACAATTACATTTCCTTTGTCTTTGCCTTTGCCTTTACAAATACATTATAAATTTATATTTACATTTACATTTACAGTTACATTTACATTTATATTTACATTTACATTTATATTTACATTTACATTTACATTTATATTTACATTTACATTGCCTTTATCTTTGCCTTTGCCTTTACAAATACATTATAAATTTATATTACATTTACATTTACATTTACATTTATATTGCCTTTGTCTTTGCCGTTGCATTTAAAAATACATTATAAATTTACATTTAAATATATATATATATTTACAATTACATTTACATTACATTTACTTTTATATTTACATTTATATTAAATTTATATTTACATTTACATTTACATTTACAATTACATTACCGTGGTCTTTGCCTTTGCCTTTACAAATACATATAAATTTACATTTACATTTACATTTACATTCACATTTACATTTACATTTATATTTATATTTACATTTACATTTACATTTACATTTATATTTACATTTACATTTACATTTATATTTATATTTACATTTACATTTACATTTATATTAACATTTACATTTACATTAACATTTACATTTACATTTATATTTATATTAACATTAATAATTTACATTTACATTTACATTTACATTTACATTTACATTTACATTTACAATTACATTGACTTTGTCTTTGCCTTTGCCTTTACAAATACATTATAAATTTATATTTATTTTTACATTTACATTTACATTTACATTTAAATTTATATTTACATTTATATTTATATTTACATTTACATTTATAATTATATTAACATTATATTTATATTTACATTTACAATTACATTGCCTTTGTCTTTGGCTTTGCCTTTATAAATACATTATAAATTTACATTTACATTTACATTTACCTTTATATTTACATTTATATTTCTATTTACATTTACGTTTACATTTAAATTTACAATTACATTGCCTTTGTCTTTGCCTTTGCCTTTATAAATACATTATAAATTTATATTTATATTATATTTACATTTATATTTATATTTACATTTACATTTATATTTACATTTATATTTACATTTAAATTGCCTTTATCTTTGCTTTTACCTTTATAAATACATTATAAATTTACATTTACAAATACATTATAAATTTACATTTACATTTACATGTACATTTACATTTATATTTATATTTATATTTATATTTATATTTATATTTATATTTATATTTACATTTACATTTACATTATAATTACATTGCCTTTGTCTTTGCCTTTGCCTTTACAAATATATTATAAATTTATATTTATATTTACATTTACATTTACATTTACATTTACATTGCCTTTGTCTTTGCCTTTGCCTTTACAAATACATTATAAATTTACATTTACATTACATTTACATTCACATTTATATTTACATTATTATATTACATTTACATTTATATTTATAATTATATTAACATTTACATTTACATTTACATTTACAATTACATTGCCTTTGTATTTGGCTTTGCCTTTATAAATACATTATAAATTTACATTTACATTTCCATTTACCTTTATATTTACATTTATATTTCTATTTACATTTACATTTATATTTAAATTTACAATTACACTGCCTTTGTCTTTGCCTTTGCCTTTACAAGTACATTATAAATTTATATTTACATTTATATTTACATTTATATTTATATTTATATTTACATTTACATTTACATTTATATTTATATTTAAATTGCCTTTATCTTTGCTTTTGCCTTTATAAATACATTATAAATTTACATTTACAAATACATTATAAATTTACATTTACATTTACATGTACATTTACATTTATATTTATATTTATATTTATATTTACATTTACATTTACATTTATAATTACATTGCCTTTGTCTTTGCCTTTGCCTTTACAAATATATTATAAATTTATATTTACATTTACATTTACATTTACATTTACATTTATATTGCCTTTGTCTTTGCCTTTGCCTTTACAAATACATTATAAATTTACATTTACATTTACATTTACATTCACATTTATATTTACATTTATATTTACATTTACATTATATTTACATTTACATTTACATTTACATTTTCATTTATATTTATATTTACATTTACATTCACATTAACATTTACATTTACATTTATATTTATATTAACATTTATTTTTACATTTACATTTACAATTACATTGCCTTTGTCTTTGCATTTGCCTTTACAAATACATTATAAATTTACATTTACCTTTACATTTACCTTTATATTTACATTTATATTCATATTTACATTTACATTTATATTTATATTTACAATTACATTGCCTTTGTCTTTGTCTTTGCCTTTACAAATACATTATAAATTTACATTTACATTTATATTTACATTTACATTTACTTACATTTACATTTACATTTATTACATTTACATTTATATTATATTTACATTTATATTTTTATTTATATTTACATTTACATTTACATTTACATTTGCATTTATATTTACATTTACATTTACATTTATATTTACATTTATATTTACATTTACATTTACATTTATATTTACATTTACAATTATATTGCCTTTCTCTTTACCTTTGCCTTTACAAAATACATTATAAATTTATATTTACATTTATATTTATATTTACATTTATATTTACATTTATATTTATATTTACATTTACATTTACATTTATATTTACATTTACATTTACATTTACATTTAGATTGCCCTTGTCATTGCTTTTGCCTTTACAAATACATTATAAATTTACATTTACATTTACATTTACATTTACATTTAAATTTACATTTACATTTATATTTACATTTATATTTATATTTACATTTACATTTATATTTACATTTATATTTACATTTATATTTATATTTACATTTACATTTATAATTACATTTACATTTATGATGCCTTTGTCTTTGCCTTTGCCTTTACAAATACATTTTAAATTTACATTTACATTTACATTTACATTTAAAATTACATTGCCTTTGTCTTTGCCTTTGCCTTTACAAATACATTATAAATTTATATTTACATTTACATTTACATTTACATTTATATATACATTTACATTTATATTTACATTTACATTTACATTTACATTTATATTTTCATTTATATTTACATTTATGTTTACATTTACATATACATTAACATTTATATTTACATTTACATTTACATTTACATTTACATTTACATTTATATTTACATTTACATTAACATTTACTTTTACATTTACATTTACATTTACATTTACATTTATATTTATATTTACATTTACATTTATATTTACATTTACAATTATATTGTCTTTGTCTTTGCCTTTGCCTTTACAAATACATTATAAATTTATATTTATATTTACATTTATATTTACATTTATATTTACATTTATATTAATATTTATATTTACATTTAGATTTATAATTACATTTACATTTACATTTACATTTACATTTATATTTATATTTACATTTATATTTATATTTACATTTACATTTATATTTATATTTATATTTACATTTACATTTATATTTACATTACATTTACCTTTACATTATATTTACATTTATATTTATATTAACATTTACATTTACATTTATATTTATAATTGAATTTTCATTTATATTTACATTTACATTTATATTTATATTTACATTTACATTTATATTTACATTTATATTTACATTTATATTTACATTTAGATTTACATTTACATTTATATTTACATTTACATTTATATTTACATTTACATTTACATTTACATTTACATTTATATTTACGTTTACATTTATAATTACATTTACATTTACGATGCCTTTGTTTATTGCCTTTGCCTTTACAAATACATTTTAAATTTATATTTACATTTACATTTACCTTTACATTTACATTTACATTTACATTTACATTTACAATTACATTGCCTTTGTCTTTGCCTTTGCCTTTACAAATACATTATAAATTTACATTTATATTTACATTTAAATTTACATTTACGTTTACATTTACATTAACATTTATATTTACATTTAGATTTATATTTACATTTACATTTACATTTACATTTACAATTATCTTTACATTTATATTTACCTTTATATTTATATTTATATTTATATTTACATTTACATTTACATTTATATTTACATTTACGTTTACATTTACATTTACATTTACATTTATATTTATATTAACATTTACATTTACATTTATATTTATAATTACATTGCCTTTGTCTTTGCCTTTGCCTTTACAAATACATTATAAATTTATATTTACATTTAGATTTACCTTTATATTTACATTTATATTAAAATTTACATTTATATTTACATTTACATTTATAATTACATTGCCTTTGTCTTTGCCTTTGCTTTAACAAATACATTATAAATTTACATTTACATTTATATTTACCTTTATATTTACATTTATATTTATATTTACATTTATATTTACATTTATATTTATATTTACATTTACATTTACATTTACATTTACATTTACATTTACATTTATATTTACAGTTATATTTATATTTACATCTGCATTTACATTTACATTTACAATTACATTGCCTTTGTCTTTGCCTTTGCCTTTATAAATACATTATAAATTTACATTTATATTTCTATTTATATTTACATTTACATTTACATTTGCATTTACATTTACAGTTACATTTAGATTGCCTTTGTCTTTGCTTTTGCCTTTACAAATACATTATAAATTTATATTTACATTTACATTTATATTTATATTTACATTTATATTTACATTTATATTTATATTTATATTTACATTTACATTTACATTTATAATTACATTGCCTTTGTCTTTGCCTTTGTCTTTACAAATACATTATAAATTTACATTTACATTTATATTTACATTTACATTTACATTTACATTTACATTTACATTTGCATTTACATTTACATTTACATTTACATTTATATTTATATTTATATTTATGTTTACATTTATATTTACATATACATTAACATTTATATTTATATTTATATTTATATTTACATTCACATTTACATTTATATTTACATTAACATTTACTTTTACATTTACATTTACATGTACATTTACATTTATATTTACATTTACATTTACATTTATATTTACATTTACATTTACATTTACATTTATATTTAAATTAATATTTACATTTACATTTACATTTACATTTACATAAACATTTACTTTTACATTTACATTTACATTTATAATTATATTTACTTTTACATTTACATTTACATTTATATTTACATTTATATTTACATTTATATTTACATTTACATTTACATTTATATTTATATTTACATTTACATTTACATTTATATTTATATTTACAATTACATTTATATTTACATTTACAATTACATTGCATTTGTCTTTGCCTTTGCCTTTACAAATACATTATAAATTATATTTACATTTACATTTATATTTATATTTACATTTACATTTACATTAATATTTACATTTACATTTACATTTACATTTACATTACCTTTGTCTTCGCCTTTGCCTTTACAAATACATTATAAATTTTCATTTACATTTATATTTACATTTACAATTACAATTACATTTACATTTACATTTATATTTATATTTATATTTACATTTACATTTACATTTACATTTACATTTACATTTACTAATGCATGCTATGTTTACATTTATATTTACATTTACATTTACATTTACATTTACATTTACATTTACATTTATATTTACATTTATATTTATATTTACATTTACATTTATATTTACATTTACAATTACATTTACATTTACATTTACATTTACATTTACATTTACATTTACATTTACATTTATATTTACATTTATATTTATATTTACATTTACATTTACATTTATATTTAAATTACATTGCCTTTGTCTTTGCCTTTGCCTTTACAAATACATTATAAATTTACATTTATATTTATATTTACAGTTACATTTACATTTACATTTATATTTACATTTACATTTACATTTACATTTATATTTACATTTATATTTATATTTATATTTACATTTATATTTATATTTACATTTACATTACCTTTGTCTTTGCCTTTGCCTTTATAAATACATTATAAATTTACATTTATATTTATATTTACATTTACATTTACATTTACATTTACATTTATATTTATATTTACATTTACATTTATATTTACATTTATATTTGCATTTACATTTATATTTACATTTACATTTACATTGCCTTTGTCTTTGCCTTTGCTTTTATAAATACAATTATAAATTTACATTTACATTTACATTTACATTGCCTTTATCTTTGCTTTTGCCTTTACAAATACATTATAAATTTACATTTACATTTACATTTACATTTACAATTACAATTACATTTACATTTACATTTACATTTACATTTATATTTATATTTACATTTACATTTACTTTACATTTACATTTGCATTTACATTTATATTTATATTTACTAATACATGCTATGCTTACATTTACATTTACAATTACATTTACATTTACATTTACATTTACATTTATATTTACATTTATATTTATATTTACATTTACATTTACATTTACATTTACATTTACATTTACATTTACATTACATTTACATTTACATGTACATTTACATTTACATTAATATTTATATTTATATTTATATTTACATTTATATTTATATTTACATTTACATTTTTATTTACATTTACATTTATATTTACATTTATATTTATATTTATATTTATATTTATATTTACATTTACATTTACATTGCCTTTGTCTTTGCCTTTGCCTTTATAAATACATTATAAGTCTACATTTATATTTATATTTACATTTACATTTATATTTATATTTACATTTACATTTATATTTACATTTACATTTACATTTACATTTATATTTACATTTACATTTGTATTTACAATTACATTTACGTTGCCTTTGTCTTTGCCTTTGCCTTTATAAATACATTATAAATTTACATTATATTTATATTTATATTTACATTTACATTTATATTTATATTTACATTTATATTTACATTTACATTTACATTTACATTGCCTTTGTCTTTGCTTTTGCCTTTACAAATACATTATAAATTGACAATTACTTTACATTTACATTTACATT
>JACERR010000108.1:0-7500 GCA_016760335.1 Gastrodia elata
TGTGTCTATATATTTATATACAGTTGTGACTATGTATACCCAACAAATACGCACAAACAAACCAACACACATACAGATTAGTACGGTTGTGAGTTAAACACATATATAAATGTGTGTATGTCTATATACCATTATGAGTATGTAAACATACTCACAACCATATATTATATATTATATATATATTAATCCCTATGAGTTGTTTGTGCATACATAGAGATTAGTATATATATTTATGTGTGTGAGAGTATGTATACCCAACATACACACACGGTTGTGAGTATGTAAGCCAACACACACACACACACACACTCGTATATAACTAACACACACACCACATATATTAATCTTAATATTTGTGCTTGTGTGTGTGTTTTTATGTGGGTATATATGAGTGTATATATATGACTGTGTATGTGTATGTGTGTGTGTGTGCGTGTGTGTGTATGAGTGTGCATGTGTGTGTGTATCTGTCTATACACATCCTTATTTATATATGAGTATGTGTGTGCGTGTATGGGCGTGTGTGATAACACATTCGTGTATAAATACAGACACGTATGTGTTATCACACCACACATGGGTGTGTTGGGTGCATATGAGTGTGTGTGTCACTATACACACGTAAATGTGTGTGTCACATAGAAATTATATATTTTATGAGAGTGTGTCTGTGTATGTGTTTGCATGCGTGTGTTTGTCTATTTATTTATATACAGTAGTGAGTATGCATGTGTGTGTGTCTGTGTGAGGGTATATATGCTAGCAATAGTATATAATTATATAAACACACACATGTGTGTATCCATATATTTGCCTAACTATATATGTATACCCAACACACACACACACACAAACGCACATACACACACACTCATATATACTAGTCTTTATATGTGTGTGCGTGTTTGTATGTGTGTGTGTGTGTGCGAGTGTGTATGTTAAACACTCACACACACCCACACACACTCATATATACTTCTGTGTGTATCTATATATATATATACACATACATACTCATATATACTAATCTTTATGTGTGTATGTTTGTGTGTGGGTTGGGTATCCATACTCACAATAGTATATAAATATATAAACACAAACACACTCATATATAGGCACATAGAGAGTAATATATAAGTGAGATATATATACCCAACACACACACACACATACACATTAAAATTAGTATATATGAGTGTGTGTGTGTGTGTCTATATACTTATACATGATTATGAGTATGTATACCCAACACACACACAAAATAAACAAATACACACGCACACCACACATAGACATTAATATATATGAGTGTGTGCAATACACACACACACACAGGTCTATATACGGTTTTGACTGTGAACTATAATATTTATATCCATACATACACGCACGTGGGTGTTGTGTATCACAACATATAGTACTCACACACACTCATACATGCTAATCTCCATGTATGTGGGTGTGTGTGTGTCAACACACACCCACACACACACACACACACAACACACACTCACACACACACACCTGTATACACACACACACATAACATATATATATATATAGATATACATGTATATAATACATATATGTGTGTGTGTCTATATATTTATATACACACACTCATGATACACTTAGCTCCATGACTGTATGTGTTAAGTTTACATACTCATAATCGTATATAATATATATATATGCTCATCCATGTATATATATAACACATACTATGTATGTATGTCTATATATACATATGCGTGTGCATGCATGTAGAGACAAATAAAGTTGTGTGTGTGTGTGTGACACACACACATTAGTATATATGTGTGAGTATGGATACCAAACACACACACACACACATACGTATGTGTTAACCTTATATATATATACTAATCTCTATGTGTGTGTTGTGTGGAGTTTTGTATACTAAATACACACACACACATATATGGTTGTGTGGTATATATACCCAACACACATACACTATCACACACACACACACACGCATATATATTAGACACACAATCATGTGTTATCATACAACACATTTGTGTGTTTATGTGTCATTATAGATATACTATGTGTGTGTGCTATATGTGTTGGGTATACATACTTATACATAGTAGCTATATTATTAGTATATATGAGTAACACACATGCACACACATATAGATATCTGTAGTGTACATATACACTCACACACAAATGCACACAAATATGTGTGCACCACCCGTATATAGTTTGTAATGCCCAACACTCACACACATATAGAGATTAGTATATATATGTGTGTCATACATACACACACAAACACAACACACACACACACACACATTTATATTAATCTCTATGTGTGTGTATTTATATTTAGATATACATACTTATCTCCATATGAGTGTGTGGTGTGTGGTGTGTGTGTTGGGTATACCTACTCACAATCTTATAGTGTGTCTTCATGTGTGTTTTTTGTGTGCATGTGTGTGTGTTGAGTATATATACTCACAATATACACACCCACAAGTATACATACCTATATGTATAAGTATTTGTGTGTGTGTGTGTATTAGGCACACACACACACATTGGAGTATGTATACTATTTGTGTGTGTATGCGATTATGTTTGGTATATATACTCACAATACACACACACACACTCATAAATATATACTAATCTCTATGTGTGTGTTCTATCTACACACACACACACTGTATATATATAGACACACACACACACACTCACACACTGAGATTAGTATTTATGTGTGAGTGTCACATACGGTGTGAGTATATACATGTGTTGGGTATACTAATCTCTATGTGTGTGTGTGTATATACATACTCAAACATAGAGATTATATATATATATATCTATAATATATATATATATAGATTAGTATATATATGAGTGTGTGTGTGTGTGTGTGTCTGTGTTGGGTATATATACTCACACACACGCACAACCACACACACACTCATATATACTACTTACAACCATATTAAAATATATATTAATCTCTATGTGTATGTACGTGCGTGTGTGTGTGTGTGTTTCTATATACATACTCATTACCATATATAATATAATATACAACACGCATTCGTATAAGATAGTATATATTTATATGTGGTTGTGAGTAATATACTGAACATACGCAGACACACATATTCATATATACTATTCTCTATGTGTGGTTGTGAGTATATAGACTCACGTATGTGTTATTTTCTGTGTGTGGGTGTGTATCTATATAAATATATGATTATGAATATAAATTTATGGACACACACACACACACACACATGAGAGTATGTGTACTCAACTGTATATGAGTGTGTATACTCAACACACCATTCACACACACACTCACATACCATATATATATATATATATATATATATATATATATAGTTGTATGATACTCATGTATGTGTGTGTGTGTTTGTGTGTGTGTGCATTGGCTATACATACCAATACACACACATATGTACATAGACACACACACAGATAGAGATAAGTATATATGAGTGTGTGAGTATAATGCATACTAAACTCTATGTGTGTGTGTTTTGTGGTGCCTATATGTGTGTGTGTATTGAGTATAACATACTCACAACCTATATTATTATACATACTCATAATCATATATGTATACACACACACACAACACAGTCAACACACATACTCATATATATTGGGTATATATATATCTGTATGTGTGTATAGAGGCCTATACACTAATTGAGTGTGTGTCTGTGTAACACACATACATATATATGAGTATGTATAACCCAATGTGTATGAGTGTGTGTTGAGTGTATGTAGAGTGTGTTTTGTGTGTATGTGTGTATTAGTATATATGATTGTGTGCATGTGTGTGAGTGTGTGTTTGCGTGTGTGTGCATGTATGTGGGTGTGTCACACACTTACCATATAATATCTATATACTAATCACCACACATAGAGATTAGTATATATGTGTTATGTGTGTGTGTGTATATATATATATATATATATATATTATTTATTTACCCAACACACACACACATAAACACATATATAGAGATTAGTATATATATCTGTCACACACTCATATAATATAGGAATTTTTATGTGTGTATGTGTGTGTGTTGGGTATACCAACTCACACACATGGTGTTTAATTGTGTGTGGTGTGTGTGTGTTTATACGTGTGTTGGGTATATATGAGATTATGTATATAAACACACACACACAAATGAATATAGACACCACACTCACACTCATATTTACTAATCTCTATATGTGTATGTGTGTATGCATATATGTAGAGACACATGTGTGTGTGTTTGTGTTAGATATACACACAAACACAAACGCACACACAGACCCACAAACACATACACACCAACACACACATACCCAACTCTTTATATGTTTATTAATTTGTATACACACACACACACACACAAATACACATACATAAAGATTAGTGTATATGAGTGTGTGTGTGTGTGTGTGAGTATGTATACCCAACACACATACACACACACACTAGTATATATATGTGTATACTTATCTCTATATGTGCATATACCCAATACACACACACACACACCTAATTATATGTGTGTATGTATGTGTAATATCTTTATATAGGCACATGCTCATAATCATGTGTGAGTGTTAGTATGTCTACATACAAGTATGCATATAAGTAGGCTCACACATACTCATATATACTATCTACTTATCTCCATGTGTGAGTGTGTGTATATACTTAACATACGTGCACAAATATATACACACACACATAGAGAGAGTATGTATATATGAGTGTGAGTGTGAGGTATGTGTATATATGAGTGTGTGTGTGTGTGAGTGTGTGTGTCTGTGTGTGTTTATATATATATATATATATATATATATATATATATATACACATACACACACAACCAATACACACACACACACAATATATATAGTCTCTCTTTATATGTGTGTGTGTGTGACACACACACTTATATAGAGACACACACATACATATAAATATAATATATGTATGTGTATTATATCTATGAGTGTTGTATGTGCATTGGGTATACAATATATAGTCTCTCTCTATATATATGTGTGTGTGTCCATGTGTGTGTGTCAGACACACACATAGAGATAATTATATATGAGTGTGTTAGGTATATATTCTCACACACATATATAATCACACACAAACACCACACACACACACACACACTCGCATACTCATATATTCTAATCTCTCTGTGTGTGTTATAGACATATACACGCACACACAGAGATTAGTATATACACATGCATTTGTCCGTGTGTGCCTATAGTATATATCTAGGTGTGTGACAATCATATATACTAATATATATATATGTATATATATATATATATATATAGTATGAATACCATGTGTCTATACTAATCTATATAGTTATATAACACACATATATATATATGAGTACTTATACCCAACACACACATATGTATATACACACACACACACACACTCACACATGTATACAACACACTCAAATATATAGACAACACACACATGTGTAGACATTAGTATATATGAGTTTGTGTGTGTGTTGATATGTGGTTGTGTGTATACCCAACACACATGCACACACACACACACACACGCTCATATATATATTAAGATTAGTTTATATGAGTGTGCTTATACACAAAAACTCATATATATATTTCTCTATGTGTGTGTGTGTGTGTATCTATATATTTATATATGATTGTGAGTATGAATACCCACACACATGTATGTGTTATATAGACAAACACACACACCCATATATATATATATATATAGATATATGTGTGTGTGTGTGTGTATTATATTTATAGTGTTGGGCAACACACACACATACACACATAGAGATTAGTATACATGAGTGTGTCTGTGTGTGCCTATAATATATATCTGTGTTTGTGATAATATATATAGACACACACACACATATAAAAATTAGTATATATGAGTGTGTGTGTGTGTGTGTGTGTGTGTGTGTATGTGTTGAGTTTACATACTCACAACTGTATATAAATATATATACACACACACATGTATATATACTCAACACACACACACACACTCACAAACACACATACATAAAGATTAGTATATATAGGATATACATACTCACAATCTATATTATCAAATAGAGATAAGTATATATGAGTTTGTATGCCCAAACCCACAGACACTCATATAAATACACACATAAAGATTAGTCTATAGACATACACACATGGAGATAAGTATATGTGAGTGTGTGTGTGTCTGTATGCGTGTACTCACAATCATATATAAATATATAGACACACACACACACACTCATATAAACTAATCTATATGTGTGTGTAATTGTGTGTGTGTATCTATATACATATATACGGTTATGAATATGTATATCGATCTCTATGTGTGTGTTTGTCTATGAGTATGTATTACGTATATTTGTGTATGTGTGAGTGTGTGTGTGTACACTCATGTTTACTTATCTCTATGTAGAGATACACACACACACACAACACACACACGCACATGTGTTTGTGTGTGTGATACATATATATATACCCAACACACACACCACACATAAACACACACATAGAGATTAGTATACACAAACACACACACTCATATATATTAACATCTTTGTGTGTGTGTATTTGGGTGTGTATATGTGTGTCTACATTTGTGAGTATATATATATATATATATATATATATATGTGTGTGTGTGTGTGTGTGTGTGTGTGTGCCAACTGTATATAATACATAGACATATTCGAGTGTGTGTGTGTGTGTGTGTGTGTGCCAACTATATATAAATACATAGACATATTCGAGTGTGTGTGTGTGTGCCAATCGTATATAAATATATTGATATGTATGAGTGTGTGTGTTTGTGTACACACATACAAACACACACACATAGACATAAGTATATATGAGTGTTTGGCACACACAGATACAAGTGTTGAGTATATGTGCAATAACACATACCTATGTGCTGTGATGACACACACACATAGAGATTAGTATATAATATATACATGTTATATACTAATCTCTTGTATGTGTATGTTGCACACATAAACTCATATATACAGGCATAGATACACACACACCACACATGTATGGAGATTAGTATATGTGTGTGTTGATCCCTATGTGTGTGTGTTGGGTATGAGTTTGTGTGTATACTATTATGCATACTCACAATCATATATACATAAGACACACACAGTAGCAAACATATACGTAAATATGTGTGTGTGTGTTAAGTATACATACTCATATACATACTTATTCCTATGTCTGTGTGTTTGTCTATGTTTGTTATGAGTGTGTATACACATACTCATAACCGTATATATATATAGACACACACACACACATAGAGATTAATATATATGAGTGTTTGTGTGTGTGAGTGTGTGTGTCTATATATATATATATATGGTTATGAGTATTTGC
>JACERR010000108.1:15000-17500 GCA_016760335.1 Gastrodia elata
ACTTATCTCTATGTGTGTGTATACCTAATACACACACACATAACTATGTATACACACAAAGAGTGTGTATGTGTATACCCATTAGTATATATGAGTGTGTGTGGGTGTGTGTGTTTGTTTATGTGTGTGTGTGTGTGTGAGTGTGTGTGTGTGTGTGTGTGTGTGTGTGTGTGTGTTGTGTGTCTACCCATCGCACACACACACACATGTGAATATATAAACACACACACTCATATACACACACTAATACATAGATATATAAACACACACATAGAACACATACACACACTTATATATACTAATGGGTATACATACTCTATGTGTGTATACATTATTGTGTGTGTTTATGCATCTTTATACACACACACTCATATATATTAATCTTTATATATGCATGTGTTGGGTATACATACTCACAACCGTATATAATGTGTTGGGTATATGTACTCACGCACAAAAATAGAGATTAGTATATCCTATGTGAGTACCTATATAGACACACATGCACACACACATAAAGATTAATATATGTATATATATATGTGTGGGTGTGTGTGTGTGTGGGTATACGTACTCACAACCATATATATATATATATATATATATATATAAAGATAAGTATCACTGTGTGTATATATATATATATATATATATGTGTGTATGATAATGACACCCACACACACATACAAACACATATACATGGTATACATATCTAAAACACACATACTCAACACACACACACACGCAACACACACTTAAACACACACACATAGATTAGTATATATGAGTATGTGTGTGTCTGTATGTGTTAGGATTACATACACAATCGTATATAAATATATAGATAGAGAAAAGTATATTAGTATATATGTGTGTGTGTATTGGGTATACACACACAGATACACACAGAGATAAATATATTCTAATCTCTATGAATAGATAACACATACGTGTATGTCTTTTTATTTATATCTCTATGTGAGTATGTATGAGTGTGTGTGTGTGTTAACACATATGTGTAGTATATTTGTGTGTTTGTGTATACATGCATGAGTATATATACCCAACACACAAGCACACTCATATATACATATATAAATATATATATATATATGAGGGTGTGTGTGTGTATATTAATGTGTGTGTGTGTATACATATGTATATATATATATACTTATATTCCTATATATATAGACACTCACACACACACAAACATACACACACTCATTTATATATATACACAAAGATACACATAAATACACATACATATAGATTAGTATATATGAGTGTGTGTGTGTGTGTGTTGGGTACATACTCAGAATCCTATATATATATATATATATATAGACACAGGCATACATATACATAGAGATTTGTATATATGAGTATGTGTGTATGTGTGTGTATTGGGTATACATACGTGCGATTAGTATATATCATACACACACTCAGAGTAAGTATATCCAACCTAGACAGACACATGTATATTTATATATGGTTGTGAGCATGTATATAAATACATGTACATAACACAAATAAATTAATATATATGAGTGTGTGTGTGTTTGTGTGTGTGTGTGTGTTGGGTATACATATATCTATCTATTTATATATAGTTATGAGTCTGTATACCCAATAGGCACACACAAACAGACACACACACATATACACACATATGTCTAACATATATCTCTATATATATACCAAATATACATGTCTAATTGACATATGTGTTATATATATGTCTATATATATATATAAGCACACACACACATAAAGATTAGTTTATATGAGTCTCTGTCTGTGTGTGTGTGCAAGTATATAAATATATAATAAATACACACATACATGCATACATACACACACACACACTCATATATACTAATCTATATGTGTGTGTGTGCCTATATATATAGTCATGTATATGTGTGTGTGTATTTGTGAGTGTGCGTGTTGGATATTATAAATATAGAGATAAGTATGTATGAGTGTGTTTATATATTGTGTTTATGTATGTGTGTGTGTGTCTATACGGTTGTGAGAACACACACACATACATATGTGTTATCTATGTGTGTGTATTTATATTTATATATGGTTGTGAGTAATGTATACCCAACACACACACACAACCATATATAAATAGCACACATAGATACACCACATATGAGTGTGTGTGTGTTGGGTCACACACATACTCATATATATACACTCACACACACACACACCTGCACACACATACACACACACACACACACATCTATACATATCTCCATGTGTGTGTGTTACACACACATAGTATATGTGTGTGTGCATGTGTTATCACATACTCACAAACACACTCATATATACTAATCTCTAAGTGTGTGTGTGTGTGTGTGTGGTTATGTGTGTATGTACAGTTGTGAGTATGTTATGTGTCTCTATATGTGTGTTTGTATGTGTACACACAACTCATATATACTAATCTCATGTTGATTGTGTGTGTGTGTTGGGCACA
>JACERR010000108.1:35000-40000 GCA_016760335.1 Gastrodia elata
ATATATATATATATACACATACACGCACACACACATAAAGATTAATATATATATGAGTGTTTTTGTGTGTGACTGTGTGTGTCTATATATATATATATATATATATATATATATATATATATATATATATTTGATTATGAGTATCTGCATATATACTCACAGCACACACACACACACACGCTTATATATACTTATCTCAATGTGTGTATCTATATATTTATATATATCTGTGTTTATAAATATATATGATTTGTGTTTATATAAACACATGATATACATACTCAGACACACACACACCGTATATATAAATATATTAGGATATATGACTGTGTGTGCCTATATATAGATACACATCTATATGTCACTCACACACACACACACCCAAAGAGATTAGTATGTGTGTGTGTGTGTGTGTGTTGGCATGAGTTTATGTATACTATTGTATATATTCACAACTGTATATATATAAGATACACACAGATAAATATATACTAATTCAATGAATATATAATACATACGTGTGTCTGTCTATTTATTTATATCTCTATGTGAGTATGTATGAGTGTATGATTGTGTGTGTGATAACTCATATGTGTAGTATATTTGAGTGTCTGTTTGTGTATGCATACATAAATATGTATACCCAACACACACACATACACACACACACACTCAGATATATATGAGTGTCACAATCAGATATATATGAGTGTGTGTGTGTGTGTGTATTTATGAGTGTGTGTGTATACATATGTATATATATACTTATATTCTTATATATATAGACACACGCACAAACAGATACACACTCATTTATATATATATATATATATACAAACACACACACAAACACACATACATAGAGATTAGTATATATAAGTGTGTGTGTGTGTGTGTTTTGGGTAAACATACTCACAACTCTCTCTCTCTCTATATATATATATATAGGCACACACACACATACACATAAAGATTAATATATATGAGTGTGGAGGTATGTGTGTGTGTGTTGGGTATACATACGCAAGATTAGTATATATGACACACACACTCAGAGTATGTATCTCCAACCCACACATGCACATATATTTATATAAAGTTGTCAGTATGTATATAACGCATACATATTAGTATATATGAGTGTGTGTGTATGTGTGATGGGTATACATATATCTATATATTTATATACAGTTGTGAGTATATATACCCAATAGGCACACACAGATAGACAGACACACACACATATGTACAATATACATGTCTATATATATATATATATATAGGCACACACACACACATAAGAATTAGTATATATGAGTCTGTGTGTGTATGTGTGTGTGTGCATGTATATGAATATAAAATACATACACACATACATACATGCATACACACGCACATACACACACTCATATATACTAATCCTTATGTGTGTGTGTGTGTGTTCCTATATATATAGACATGTATGTGTGTGTGTGTGTTAGTGTGTGTGTTGGATATATATAAATATAGATATAAGTATATATGAGTGTGTCTGTGTATTGTGTTTGTGTGTGTGTGTGCGTATCTCTATACAGTTGTGAGAACATACACACATACATATATGCTATCTATGTGTGTGTTTATATTTATATATAATTGTAAGTATGTATACCCAACACACACACAACCATATATATATAGCACACACTGACACACCACATATGACTGTCTGCGTGTGTTGGGTCACACACACACTCATATATATACATTCACACACACGCACACACACCTACACACACGCACACACATATATTAATATCTCCATGTGTGTGTGTTACACACATAGTATATATGAGTGTGTGTGTTTGTGTGTGTTATCATGTACTCACAACCATACACACATATACACACACACTCATATATACTAACCTCTATGTATGTGTATGTGTGTGTGGTTGTGTGTGTGTGTATGGTTGTGAGTATGTGACATGTGTCTCTATGTGTGTGTTTATTTGTGTCTGCACGTATATATGAATATGTATGAATATATGAGTGTGTGTGTGTGTGTACGTGTGTGTGTGTGTGTTTGTGTGTGTGTGTTTGGGTGTGTGCATGTGTGTGTGTGTGTGTGTGTGTGTGTGTGCATGTTTGTGTGTGTGTGTGTGTTACATATACGATTGTCAGTATATATATACTAATCTATATGTTTATATACACATAGTGATAAGTAAAAGTGTAATATATATATATATATATATATATATATATATATGAGTATATATTAACACACACATATGTGTTATCACACACACATAGATATATATATATACACACACACATGGAAATTAGTATATGTGTGTGTGTGCCTTTAATAAATACACATACACACACACACACACACATAGACACACACACACATCTCTACATACATATATAGAGATAAGTACATATGAGTGTATAAGTGTGTGTCTATATATTTATATATATAACACACACACCGTATGTAAAAATACTCACACATATAAACACACACACATATTGTGATAAATATATAGAAGTGTGTGTGTGTGTGCTGGGGATACATACTTAGACACACACACACACACACACACACAAACACATATATATACACTCATATATACTATGTGTGTGTCTATGAGTGTAACACATGCACGCACACACTCATACACACACACACACGCATACGTAGACATAATCTCTATATATGAGTGTGTATACTCAATATATAGAGCTTATGTGTGTTTGACATACAAACACACACTCATATATAGACACACACACACACACACACTCCATATATACTTATATACTTATGTGTCTATGTGTGTGTGTGTTTGTGTGAGTATATATACCCAACACACACACAAACACACTCATATATATATAAATATATATATATATATATATATATATATATTTATCTGTGTGTGTGATAACACATACATATATGAAATACAATCTATGTGAGTGTGTGTGTATTATATATATATATATATATATATATATATATACGTTTGTCGTTGTGTGTGTGTTTGTGTGTATGTGCATGTGTCACACATATATCAACACATACACATCAATACACACATTATATGAGTATGTGTGTGTTTGTGTGTATATATATGAGTGAAATGTATATATGTATAATGCACACACAACCACACAATCACACATACTCTCATATATACTTAACTCTATGAGTATACATACTCAGAACCATTTATGTGAGTGTGTGTGTATATTAAGATACACACACACACACACATACACACACTTATACTTATCTCTATGTGTGTGTGTGCGTATGTATGTCTCAACATACATACACACACACTTGCATACACAATTGTGAGTATGTATACTCATAGAGATAAGTTTATATCAGTGTGTGACTGGATGTGTGTGTGTTATTAGTATACACATGTCACTCTTATATATACATACAAACATACACTCATATATACTTATCTCCATGTGTGTGTGTGCATATAAACACACACACATAACATAAATATAGATACATAGAGATTAGTATATATGATGAGTGTGTGTGTTTGTGTGACTACCTCTACACAAATATAACACACACACATAAATATGTGTTGGGTATACATACTCACAACTATATAAGAATATATAGATACACAGACACATAAATACACACATAGAAATTAGTATATATGAGTGTGTGCATGTGTATGTTGGGCATATATACATATATAAAAGTATATATACACATTTAGACATGTATATAGGCACACACAAACACTGTGTGTGTATGTGAGTATGTATATCTAACACAGTATATGTGTATGTGTATGTTGGCTATACATACTCACAACACACATACACATATAGATTAGTATGTATACCCAACACACACTCATGTGTGTGTGTGTGTGCACATACTCACACTCATATATATATGTAAGATTATATATATGAGTGTGTATATATATATATATATATATGGTTATGAGTATGTATACCCAAGTATATAACTAATCTTTATATGTGTGTGTGTGTCTCAATATTTATATGTGTGTGTGGTGAGTATACACACACACACACACACACACATGGATGTGTGTACATACTCACAACATATGTGTTATATAGACACAATAGTGTGTGTGTAAATATAACGCATACATTGTAACACACACACACACTCACACACTCAGACACACACACACACACATCTATAGAGATTATACATATTTATGTTGGGTATACATACTCACATTTATATAGCATGTGTGAGTGTGTGTGTTTGTGTGTGTAAGTATACACATACAGACACACACACACACACACATAGAGTTATATGAGTGTGTGTGCGTGTGTGTCTATATACAGATAAATGGTATGTGTGTGTATGTGTCACACACACATGGAGATAAGTATATATGACTGTGTATGTGTGTGTGTGTGTGCTAGAGATATACACACACACATAGAAATACATAAGTGTGTGTGTGTGACAGAATATAAGTATCTAGAGATTAATATATATATAATATATATATATATATATATATATATATATATATATAGACACACACACACACAGTCATCATGTGTGTATGTCTCTATGTGTGTGTGTTTATGTGTATGAAAACCCTATACATACCCACACAAATACACACACACACCACACACACACACAATTGTAAGTATCACACAAACACACACGTACTCATATATCTCTATGTGTGTGTGTTATGAGTATGTATGCCAAACTCATGTTATGAGTGTGTGTGTATACATATCTGTGTGTGTGATAACACATATGTGTGTGTGTGGGTATGAGTATATATACCCTGTACACACACATATATGTGTTATCACACACACATAAATACATATATACATGTGTGTACCAGACACACACACACA
Organism: Gastrodia elata; assembly: GCA_016760335.1. Classification (NCBI taxonomy): domain Eukaryota; kingdom Viridiplantae; phylum Streptophyta; class Magnoliopsida; order Asparagales; family Orchidaceae; genus Gastrodia; species Gastrodia elata. The sequence continues at coordinate 39,900 of JACERR010000108.1, forward strand.
CACAAATGAGTATGTGTGTCTGTATGCATGTACGTAGACACACACACACACACATATATATATTGTATATATGAGAGTATGTATACTCAACATACACAGAC
>JACERR010000108.1:50000-52500 GCA_016760335.1 Gastrodia elata
ATCTCTATATGTGTATGTGTGTGTGCCTATATATATAGACATGTATATGTGTGTGTGTGTTAGTATGTATATGTGTTGGATATATATAAATATAGATATAAGTATATATGAGTGCATCTGTGTATTGTGTTTATGTGTGTGTGTGTCTATACAGTTGTGAGAACAGACACACATACGTATTTGTTATATATGTGTGTGTATTTATATTTATATATGGATGTAAGTATGTATACCCGACCCACACCGACACACCACATATGATTATGTGTGTGTGTGTTGGGTCACACACACACTCATATATATACGCTCACACACACACACACACACATATATAGATCTCCATGTGTGTGTCACACACACATAATATATATGACTGTGTGAGTGTGTGTGTGTTCACACATACTCACAACAGTACACAGACACACACTCATATATATATATAGCAAACACACATTGTGTGTATGTCCATATATATATATATATATATACGGTTGTGTGTGTGTGTGTCTGTATGTGTGTCTATTCGGTTGTGTGTGTTTGTTGGGTATACATACTCAACAATAATATACACACACATTATGTGTGTGTGTCTATATATATATATATGGTTATGTGTGTGTGTGTGTGTGTCTCTATAAGGTTGTGTATATTTGTTGGGTATACATACTCACAATCATAATATATACACACACACACATAACTATACATATATATAGACACAAACACACACACATACACACACACACTCATATATATATATACATACTCATATATATACGTGTTATGAGTATGTATACACATCCATATCTCCATGTGTGCGAGATTAGTATATATACATATATATATGTGTGTGTGTGTGTGTATATATACTATGTGATTACATATGTATATATATGTATATATATATATATATTTATATACATATATATATATATATATATATACAAACATGCACAAACACGCTCACATAAAGATTAGTATATATGAGTATGTGGTGTGTGGTGTGTGTGTGTGTGTGTGTATATCTATGTATCTGCTTGTGTGGGTATAACACACGTATACACACACACACACACGCACACACACACACATATATATATATATATACCAACACACATGCACTCATATATACTAATTTTTATGTGCGTTGGGCATACATACTCACAACCGTATAAATCTATATGTGTATTTGTGTGTTACTTATATATACGCACATTGAGATAGGTATATATGTGTGTTTTTGTGTGTGTTACTTATATAAATCTTTATGTGTGTGTGTGTATATGTTTATATATGTGTATATGAGTGTGTGTCAACACACACACACACACACACACACCGTATATATACTCATGTATGCGTCTGTGCGTGTGGCACATAGACACACACACACAAATATGTATGCATATAGACACACACTCATAAATACCCAACACACACACACAGACACAGATGTGTGACACACTCATATATTGTAATCTCTATGTGTGTGTGTTTGTGTTGTGTGTGTGTGAGTGTTGTGTGCGTCTATATATATATATATATGTATATATAGACACACACAACACACACAACACAAACACACACATAAAGATTAGAATATATAAATCTATGTGTGTGTGATAATGACACACACACACACACAAACACATATATGAGTATGTGTGTGTTTGTGTGTATGTGTTTGGTTTAAATACACAATCGCATACAAACATATAGATAGAGAAAAGTATATATATATATATATATATATATATATATATATATATATATATATATATATCTATGTGTGTGTGTGTGTGTATGTGTGTGTTTGTGTGTGTTGGGTATACACACACACTGATACGCACGCAGACACAAACACAGATAAATTTATACTAATCTCTATGAATATATAACACATATATCTGTGTGTCTATTTATTTATATCTCTATGTGAGTATGTATGAGTGTATGTGTGTGTGTGTGATAACATATAGTGTATGTGTGTATACATATGTATATATATACTTATATTCCAAAATATATAGACACACACACACACACACTCATTTACATATATACACAAACTTACACACAAATACACACAAATAGAGATTAGTATATATGAGTGTGTGTGTGTGTGTTGGGTATACATACTCACAGCCCTATATATATATAAATACACACACACATATACATATAGAGATTAGTATATATGAGTGTGTGTGTATGTGTGTATTTGTGTATATGCTGGGTATATACGTATCTATATATTTATATATAGTTGTGAGTATGCATACCCAATAGGCACACACAAACACACACACATACACATATGTGTTATATACATGTCTATATATATAAGCACACACACACACACACATAAGGATTAGTATATATTAGTGTGTGTGTGTGTGCAGGTATACAAATATAAAACATATGCAGACACACAAATACACACACACAAACATGCATACACACACAAACATGCATATATAGTAATCTCTATGTCTGTCTG
>JACERR010000108.1:57500-60000 GCA_016760335.1 Gastrodia elata
CATACTTATCCCTATATGTGGGCGTGGCTATGTTTATTGTGAGTGTGTATACACATACTCATAATCGTATATATATATATATATATATATATATATATATATATATATATATATATAGTCACACACACACACACACATAGAGATAAGTATATATGAGTGTGTGTGTGTGTGTGTGTGTGTGTGTGTGTGATATGTGTGTGAGGTATACATGTATAGTTATCTCTTTGTCTATGTGTGTCTATAATGCACACACACACACACATACACACATACACACATACATGCACACACACTCATATACACTAATCTCTATGTGTATGTGTATGTGTCTATATATGAGTGTGTGTATATATACCAAAGTATGTATACCCAACACACACACACATGTGAGTGTGTATGTAAGTGTGTGTTGAGCCAAGTGTATGAGTATGTCTACCTAACTCACACACACACGTGTGTATAAATGTATATAACATGTGTGTGTGTCTCTATATGTATCTGTGTGTGTGATAACACATATGTGAGTGTGAGTATGTATATCCAACACACACACATACGCACATGTGTATACATGTATATAACATGTGTGTGTGTCAATGTATAAACACAGGCATATATATATACATACACACACCACAGACACACACATACACACACTCACACACATGAAGATATATGAGTATGTCTAAGTGTGTGTGTGTGTGTGTGTGTGTTAGGTATATAGACTCACAAACATATATATCTAACACAAACACACACACACACACACAAATACACACACACATGCACACACACGCACTCACACACAAACACTCAAACACAAGCATACATGTATACACATATGTGTATTTGTGTGTCTTAAGTGTATAATATACTCTTATATAAATAAATATATGTGTGTGTTAAGTATACATGTCTGTATGAGTGTGTGTGTATGTGTTAGGTATACATACTCATAATTATATACACACATAAATACACACACACACACACACTCATGTGTTAGGTATACATACTCACAACCACATTTATATATATATATATATATGAGTGTCTGAGATTAGTATATATAGATATATACCTATGTGTGTACAAATAGACACACATCGAGATAAGTAGATATGATAAAACACACACATAGAGCTTAGTGAATATCAGTGTATGTGTGGTGTGTGTGTGTGTGTGTATTGGGTATATGATGTGTGTGAGTATGTATACCCACCACACAAATACACACACACACACACACCACACACACACACTCATATATATTAATCTCTATGTGTCTGTGTTTGTGTATATGTGTATATGTATTATATTTATATAATCACACAGTATACACACACACACACACACACACACGCACACACACACACACACATACATATATATATATATATATATATATGTATATATATATATATATATATATATACTAATCTCGCACACACATGGAGATATGGATGTGTATACATACTCATAATTCGTATATATATAAGTATGTATATATATATATATATATAATAGTGTGTATGTGTATGTGTGTATGTGTGTGTGTATTATGGTTATGAGTATGTATACCCAACAATCACACACAATCGTATAGACACACACACACACACACAACCATATATATATATATATATATATATATATATATATATATAGACACACACACACACAATGTGTGTATATTATGGTTGAGTATGTATACCCAACAAACACACAAACACATACACACACACACACATAAAGACACACACATAGAGATATATGAGTGCGTGTGTGCGTGTGTGTCTATATACAGTGTGTGTGTGTGTCACACACACATAGAGATAAGTATATATAACTGCGTATGCATGTGTATGTGTTAGAGAGATACACACACACATAGAAACACATACATGTGTGTGTGTATGTGACAGTATATAAATATATAGAGATTAATATATATATATATATATATAGACACACACACACAACACACATGCACATTCATCATGTGTGTGTGCATGTCTCTATGTGTGTATGTTTGTGTGTGTGATAACCCTATATATACCCACACAACTACACACACACACCACACACACTCATATAATATCTAGACACACACACACACAGTTGTGAGTATCACACAAACACACACGTACTCAAATATGTATGTGTGTATTATGAGTATGTATGCCCAACTCATGGTATGAGTGTGTGTGTGTATACATATCTGGGTGTGTGTGATAACACGTATGTGTGTGTGTGGATATGAGAATGTATACCCAACACACACACATAGATACATATATACATGTGTGTACCCAACACACACACACATGAATATGTGTGTCTGTATGCATATATGTAAGCACACACACACACACACACATACATATTGTATATATGAGAGTATGTATACCCAACAAACAAAGATACACACACACCCAACACACATTGAGATAAGTACATACACACGCACACACACCTAACACACATACAGACACACACA
>JACERR010000108.1:82500-87500 GCA_016760335.1 Gastrodia elata
ATACTATGTGCATGTATAGATACAATACATATGTGTCTACATACAAGTATATTTATATATGATTGTGAGTATGTATACCCAACATAAATATACACACACACAATTATGTATACATAGAGATAAGTATAAGTTTATATGTGTGTGTGTAAGTATGTGTATATATGAGTGTGTGTGTGTGTGTGTCTGTGTGTTTATATATATATATACACCCATTACACACACATACACACATAGTATACATACTCTCTCTATATGTGTGTGTGTGTGTGTGTGACACACACACATAGTATAAATATATGTGTGTGTATTATATCAATGTGTGTTGTATGTGCGTTGGGTATACATACCCCCTACCCACACACACACACAGATATATATATATATATATATATATATATATATAGATATGGATATGTATACATATGTGCGTGTGAGTATATATGAGCACGCACACATAGACACACACATAGAGATTCATTGTACACACACACATATATATATATATATATATATATATATATGTGTGTGTGTGTGTGTGTGTGTGTGTGTGTATGTGTGTGTGTGTGTGTGTGTGTGTGTGTGTGTGTGTGTGTGTGTGAGTGTGTGTGTGTCTCACACACACATAGATATAAGTATATATGAGTGTGTTGGGATACATACTCATAGACATATATAATCTCTCACACATACACAGACATAGATATATATATATATATATGTGTGTGTGTGTATATCCATGTATGTGTATCACACACACACATAGAGATAAGTATAGATGAGTATGTTAGGTATATATTCTCACACAAATAAATAATCACACACACACTCACATGCTCATATATACTAATCTCTATGTGTGTGTGTTATAGACACATACACGCACACACATAGAGATTAGTATATACACATGCATTTGTCTGTGTGTGTCTATAGTATATATCTAGGTGTGTGACAATCATATATACTAATATATATATGTATATACATATATATATATATATTTATATAGAGTATGAATACCATGTGTCTATATATCTATATATTTATATAACACGCACATATATATGAGTACGTATACCCAACACACACACACACATGTATACACACACACACACTCACACATGTATACAACACACTCATATATATACACACACACACACATGTGTAGAGATTAGTATATATGAGTTTGTGTGTGTGTGCATGTGTGGGTGTGTGTATACCTAACACACATGTACACACACACACACGCTCATATATATCAATATTAGTTTATATGAGTCTACTTATACACAAGAACTCATATATACTTTTTTCTATGTGTGTGTGTGTGTATATATATATATATTTATATATGGTTGTGAGTATGAACACCCACACACATGTATGTGTTATATAAACAAATACACACACCCATATATATATATATATATATATATATATATATATGTGTGTGTGTGTGTCTGTGTGTTATATATTTATAGTGTTGGGCAACACACACATGCACACACATAGAGATTAGTATATATGAGTGTGCCTATGAGTGCCTATAATATATATCTGTGTTTGTGATAATATATATAGACACACACTCATATATCGACACACACACATATGTAGAAATTAGTATATATGAGTGTGTGTGTGTGTGTGTGTGTTGAGTTTACATACTCACAACTGTATATAAATATATATAAATACACGCACACACGTATGTATACTAAACACACACATACACACACTCACAAAAACACACACTGAGATTAGTATATATACGGTATACATACTCACAATCATATATTATCATATAGAGATAAGTATATATGAGTTTGTAAGCCCAAACCAACACACACACTCATATAAACACACATATAAAGATTAGTATATAGACATACACACATAGAGATAAGTATATAATGAGTGTGTGTGTGTCTATATGTGTGTACTCACAATCATATATAAATATATAAACACACACACACACATACACACTCATAAAAACTAATCTATATGTGTGTGTAATTGTGTGTGTCTATATACATATATACGATCATAAATATGTATACCCATCTCTATGTGTGTATTTATCTACGAGTATGTATTACGTATATTTGTGTAGGTGTGAGTCTGTGTGTGTACACTCATATTTACTTATCTCCATGTAGAGATACGCACACACACACAACACACACACACACGCATGTGTTTGTGTTGTGATACATATATATACCCAACACACACACACACACACGGATAAACATACACATAGAGATTGGTATACACACACACATATATACAAATATATTTGAATGTGTGTATTTGGGTGTGTATGTGTGTGTCTACATTTGTGAGTATGTATATATATATATATATATATATATATATATATATATATATATATATATATATATATATATATATATGTGTGTGTGTGTGTGTGTGTGTGTGTGTGTGTGTGTGTGTGTGTGTGTGTGTGTGTGTGCCAACTGTATATAAATACGTTGACATATTCGAGTGTGTGTGTGTGCCAATCGCATATAAATATATTGACATATATGAGTGTGTGTGTGTGTGTGTGTTTGTGTACACTCACACATAGACATAAGTATATATGAGTGTGCAGCACACACAAACATAAGTGTTGAGTGTGTGTGTGATAACACATACCTATGTGATGTTATAACACATATGTGTTTGTGTGTGTGACACACACACATTGAGATTAGTATATAACATATATGTGTTATATACTAATCTCTAGAATGTGTGTGTTGCACACACAAACTCATATATACAGGCACAGATACACACACACAGCACACATGTATGGAGATTAGTATATGTGTGTGTGTGTGATCCCTATGTGTGTATGTTGGGTATGAGTTTGTGTGTATATGATTATGCATACTCATAATCATATATATATAAGACACACGCATAGCAAACACATACGTGAATATGTGTGTGTGTGTTGGGTATACATACTCACATACATATCTATAGAGATGACTATGTATATATGCTTACAACATATATATGAGTGTATTATGGGTATGTAAACTCAATTTATCTCTATGTGTGTGTGCATGTTTATCATACACACATATATTTATATATGATTACAGACACTCATATATACTAATCTCTATGTGTATGTGTTTGTGTGTATGTGTATTTGTGTGTTAGGTATATGAGTGTGAGTATATATATGTATGGATCACACACACACACATATATTAATCTCGCACACACACACACACACATATATATAATAATTTGGCACACACATGAAGATATGGATGAGTATACATACTCATAACCCATATATATTTGACTATATTATATATGAGTATGTATATATATATGAGTGTGTGTGAATGTGTGTGTGTGTGTGTGTGTATATATATATATAGTTATGTGTGTGTGTGTATATTACGATTGTGAGTATGTATACCCAACAAACACACACAACTGCATACACACACACACACACACAACCGTATATATATATATATATATATATATATATATATATATATATATATATATGGATATACACACAATGTGTGTATGGATATACACACAATGTGTGTTGAGTATATATATATATATATATATATAAATCTGTGTGTGTGTGTGTGTGTGTGTGTGTGTGTGTGTTTGAGTGTGCATGTGTGTGTGTGTTGCATATACGATTGTCAGTATATATATAAATACTAATATCTTTGTGGATATACACATAATGATATGTAAAAGTGCAATATATATAGGTGTGTCTATATATTTATATGACACACACATAGAGATTAGTATATATGAGTGTGTACGTGTGTGTGAATATATATATATATATATATATGAGTATATATAGACACACATACATATGTATTATCACACACACATAGATATATATACACACACTCATGAAAATTAGTATATATATATGTGTGTTTGTGTCTTTAACAAATACACATACACACACACACACACAAACACACACTCATATATACTTATTTGTGTGTGTGTGCATATATTCAACACACACACACACATAGATAAGTATATATGACTGTGTATTTGTGTGAGTATGTGTGTGTGTGTGTCTATATATTTATATATGTGTGACACACACACACACACACACTGTATGTATACATACTCACATACACAAATACACACACACAAAGATAAATGTATATGAGTGTATGTGTGTGTGTGTGTTGGGGATACATACTCACACACACACACACACACATATATATATATACCCACTAATATATACTATGTGTATGTCTATGAGTGTAATACATGCACACACACACTCATACACACACATACGCAGACATAATCTCTATATATGAGTGTGTATACCCAATATATAGAGCTTATATGTTTCTGACACACAAACACACACACTCATATAAAGACACACACACATACACACGCTCCATATATACTTATATAGTTATGTGTGTGTGTGTGTGTGTGTGTGTGTTTATGTGATTATGTATACCCAACAACACACACACACACTCATATATACTACACACTCATATATATAAATATATATAAATAATAATATATATATATATATATATATATATCTGTGTGTGTGATAACACATACATGTATGAAATATAATCTATGTTTGTGTGTATGTGTATTATATATATATAGATATATATATATATATATATATATATATGTTTGTGTTTGTATGTGTGTGTGTTTATGTGTGTGTGTATGTGTCACGTACACATCAACACACACAAATCAACACACACACAGAGATAAGTATATATGAGTGTATGTGTGTTTGTGTGTATATATATGAGTGGCATATTTATATATTTATAACACACACACACACACTCACACACACTCTCATATATACTTGTATCAATGAGTATACATACTTATAACTATTTATGTGAGTGTGTGTGTGTGTATATTGAGACACACACACACTTACACACACTTATACTTATATCTATGTATGTGTA
>JACERR010000108.1:95000-100000 GCA_016760335.1 Gastrodia elata
ATTATATATATATATATATATAAAGACACACACACAAACGACACACACACCCATTCATTGTGTGTGTGCCTGTGTGTGTGTTTGTGTGTGTGACAACCCTATATATACCCACACAACTGCACACACACACACCACACACACACACACACACACACACACTCATATATTATCTAGACACACACATAGTTGTGAGTATCACACAAACACACACTACTAATATATGTGTGTGTGTGTTTTATGAGTATGTATGACCAACTCATGTTATGGGTGTGTGTGTATTCATATCTGTGTGTATGTGATAACAAATATGTGTGTATGTGCGTATGAGTATGTATACCCAACACACACACATATGTGTTATCACACACACACATAGATATATATATATACATATGTGTACCACACACATACTCACACATGAGTATGTGTGTCTATATGCATGTATGTAGACACACACACACACACACACATATATAGTGTGACACACACACACACACACTCATATGTACTTATATCTAAAGAGATGACTGTGTATATATGCTCACAACATATACATGAGTGTGTTATGGGTATGTATACTCAATTTATCTCTATGTGTGTGTGTATGTTTATCACACACATATACACAAATTCTTATATAGTTACACACATTCATATGTACTAATCTTTATGCGTATGTATTTGTGTGTATATGTATTTGTGTGTTGGCATATAAGTGTGAGTATATATATTTATGGATCACACACACACCCAAATATGCACACATAGAGATTAGTATATATGAGTGTGTGTGTGTGTGTGTGTGTGTGTGATATAGGCACACATAGACATATAGATAAGTATAAATGTATATAACACACACACATGCACACACACACACATAGAGATAAGTATATGTGTGTGTGTGTGTGTGTGTGTGTGTGCGACACATATGTGTGTGAGGTATAGATGTATACTTATCTCTTTACCTATGTGTGCTTATATCACACACACACACACACACACACTCATATACACTAATCTCTATGTGTTTGTGTGTATGTGTGTGTGTCGATATATGAGTGTGTGTATATATTCCCAAATATGTATACCCAATACCCACACACATTCAAACACATAGATATGCGAGTGTGCATGTGAGTGTGTTATGCTATGTGTGTGAGTATGTATACCTAAGACATACACGCACACACACGTGTGTATACATGTATATAACATATGTGTGTCTCTATATATATCTCTGTGTGTGTGATAACATTTACGTGAGTGTCAGTATGTATATCCAACACACACACACATGTGTGTATTCATGTATATAACATGTGTGTGTGTATCAATATATAAGCATAGGCATATATACATACATACACACACCACAAACACACACACACCACAGACACCACACACACACATAGAGAAAAATATATATGAGTGTATGTATGTGTGTGTATTGGGTATACATGCTCATAATCGTATACACTCATAAACGTGCACACTCATGTGTTGGGTATACATACTCACAACCACACACACACACCCACACACACACACACACACACACACACACATATATATATATATATACTAATCTTGCACACACCTGGAGATATTATGTGTATACATACTCATAACATGTATATATATGAGTATGTATATATATATGAGTGTGTGTGTGTGTGTCTACATATATATATATATATATATATATGTATATACTAATCTCTATGTGTATATATACATAGTGATATGTGATATGTAAAAGTGTAATATATATATGTGTGTCTATATATTTATATATAGCACATGCATATAGATTAGTATATATGAGTGTGTGTGTGCGTGTGTATGTATATATATATATATACATACATATATATATATATATATATATACACATACATATATATATATATATATATATATATATATATATGAGTATATATAGACACACACACATACATGTTATCACACACATATAGATATATATATACACACACACATAGAAATTTATATATATGTGTGTGTGTGTGTGTGTGCGTGTCTTTAAGAAATACACATACACCCACTCACACACACTCACACAAACACACACTCATATATACTTATTTATGTGTGTGTGTATATCCAACATACACACATAGATAAATATATATGATTGTGTGTTTGTGTGTATCTGTGTATGTGTGTGTGTGTTTGTACAGACACACACACACACTAACAGACACACACACACCAACACACACGCACACACACATCTCTACATATAGATATAGAGATGAGTACATATGAGTTTGTGAATATTTGTCTATATATTTATATATGTGTGACGCACATACACACACAGACACACACTCACCGTATATATACATACTCACACACACAGACACACACACACATAGATATAAATATATATATATATATATATATATATATATATCTGTGTGTGTGTGTGTGTGTGTGCGTGTGCGTGTGTTGGAGATACATACTCAGACACACACACACACACACACATATATATATACCCACTTATACATACTATGAGTGTGTCTATGAGTGTAACACACACACACACATATGTAGACACAATCTCTATATATGAGTGTCTATACCCATATATAGAGCTTATGTGTGTGTTACACATAAACACACACACACACACTACATATATACTTATATACTTATATGTGTGTGTGTGTGTGTGTGTGTTTATGTGAGTATGTATACCCAACACACACACACACATACACTCATATATACTACACACTCATATATATATGTTTGTATTTGTGTGTGTGTGTATGTGTCACGCACACATCAACACACACACATGGAGACAAGAGATAAGTATATATGAGTGTGTGTGTGTGTGTGTGTGTGTTTGTGTGTATATATATGAGTGGCATATATATATATATAACCCACAGTCACACACACTCTCATATATACTTATCTCTATGAGTATACATACTCAGAACTATTTATGTGAGTGTGTGTGTATATTTAGACATACACCCACACATATACACTCTTATACATATCTTTATGTGTGTGTGTGTGTGTGTTTGTGTCTGTACATACACACAAACACACACTCACATATACAGTTGTGAGTATGTATACTCATAAAGATTTGTTTATATGAGTGTGTGTGAGTGTGTGTGTGTGCTATAAATATACACATGTCACTCATATATATACACTCAAACATACACTCATATACTTATCTCCATGTGTGTGTGTGTGTGTATAGATATATGCACACAAATATAAACATAGATACATAGAGATTAGTATATATGAGTGTGTATGTTTGTGTGATTGCCTCTATACAAACATAACACATACAAATATGTGTTGGGTATACATACTCACAGCCATATAAAAATATATAGACACACGGACACACAAACACACACATCGAGATTAGTATATATGAGTGTGTGTATGTGTGTGTTGGGTGTACATATATATATAAAAATATATATACACATACAGACATGTATATATGCACATACAGACACTGTGTGTGTGTGTGAGTTTGTATATCCAACACAGTGTGTGTGTGTGTGTGTATGTTGGCTATATATACTCACAACACACAGACATAGAGATTAGTATGTATACCCGACACACACATGTGTGTGTGTGTGCACATACTCACACTTATATATATATGTAAAGTCATACATATATGAGTGTTTGTGTGTGTATTTATATATGGTTGTGAGTATGTATACCCAAGTATATAACTAATCTCTATGTGTGTGTGCATGTCTCGATATTTGTGTGTGTGTGTCTTGAGTAGACACACACATACACATGGTTGTATATACATACTCACAACAAATGTGTTATATAGACACAATAGTGTGTGCGAGTGTGTGGTGTGTGTCAATATAACACATACAATGTGACACACACACACATACAATCACACCCTCAGACACACACACATATATAGAGATTATATATATCTATATTGGGTATACATACTCACACTTATATAATATGTGTGAGTGTGTGTGTTTGTGTGTATGAGTATACACACACAGACACACACACAGAGATATATGAGTGTGTGTCTATATACAGATATATGGTATGTGTGTGTGTGTGTGTGTGTGTATATAGACACACACATACATACATAGAAACACATACATGTGTGTATGTAACAGTATATAAATATATAGAGATTAATATATATATATATATATATATATATATGTGTGTGTGTGTGTGTGTGTGTGTGTGTATGTACACACACACGCACACTCACATTCCACACACACTCTCATCGTGTGCATGTGTGTGTCTCTATGTGTGTGTGTTTGTGTGTGTGTCAACCCTATATATACCCACACAACACACACATAAAGACACATACACACACACAAACACACCAAACACACACACACACTCATATATACTTAAGTATATATTTATGTGCACACTCATATATACTCATATGTTATACATATGAGTGTCTAATAACACTGATGTGTGTGTATCTACATATATTATATGTGTGTGTGTGTATATATGAGTTAATATATCACACACACATGAAATATATATATATATATATATATATATATATATATATATATATATATATATATATATATTTATGATTATGAGTATGTATACCCAACACACACACAAAGATATACACAGACACTATTTGTATATAACATATATGTGTGTGTCTATATATACTCGTATATACACACACACACATGTGTGTGTGTCTATACACACACACAGGGGTGTCTGTATCTGTACATATACTCATATGGTATATACATGTGTTATGTGTTTGTGTGTGTGTGACACACACACACTCATATATTTATTTGTGTGTCGCACAAACACGCACACACACATGTAAGTGTTACCACACACACATATATATACGTATCTCTATGTGTGGGTGTGTCTAAACACATATATACAATATACACACACTCATATATACTAATCTCTATGTATGTGTGTGT
>JACERR010000109.1:0-2500 GCA_016760335.1 Gastrodia elata
CACTCACACAAACACATACGCCCTACACACACAGAGATAAGTATATTTGAGTGTACTTGTGTGTGTGTGTGTGTGTTTGTTATAGACACACACACACACACCAACATAAACACACACCAACACACACAGACACAAAAACACACACACACACATCTCTACAAACATATATAGAGATAAGTATATATGAGTGTGCAAGTGTGTGTTTATATATTTATATATGTGACACACATACATCGTATATATACATACTCACACACACAAACACACACACACATATTGAGATAAATATATTTGAGTGTGTGTGTGTGTATTGGGGATGCATACTCAGACACACACACATATATATATACACTCATATACACTATGTGTGTGTCTATGAGTGTAACACATGCACACAGACACTCATACACACACACACACATACGTAGACATAATCTCTATATATGAGTATGTATACTCAATATATAGAGCTTATGTGTGTGTTACACACAAACATGCACACTCATATATAGACACACACACACACTCCATATATACTTATATATTTATATGTGTGTGTGTGTGTATGTGTGTATTTGTGTGAGTATGTATACCTAACATATACATAGATACACTCATATATATATATATATATATATATATATATCTGTGTGTACGATAATACATACATGTACGAAATACAAACTATGAGTGTGTGTGTGTGTGTATTATATATATATCTATATATTTGTCTTTGTGTGTGTATAGACATGGAGATAAGTATATATGACTGTGTGTGTGTGTTTGTGTGAATTTGATTGACATGTATATATATATATATATATATATAGCATACACACACACACACACTCACACATACTCTCATATATACTTATCTCTATGAGTATACATACTCAGAACTATTAATGTGAGTGTGTGTGTGTGTGTCTCTAAAACACACAAACACACACTCATATACACGGTTGTGAGTATGTATACTCATACAGAAAAGTTTATTTGAGTATGTGTGAGTGTGTTTGTGTTATAAATAGACATGTCACTCATATATATACACACAAATATATACTCATATATACTTATCTCCATGTGTGTGTGTGTGTATAGACACACACATACAAAGATAAATACAGATACATAGAGATTAGTATATATGAGTGTGTGTATTTGTGTGCCTACCTCCACACAAACATAACACACACACATAAATATGTGTTGGGTATACATACTTACAACCGTATACAAATATATAGACACACAGATACACAAATACATACATAGAGATTAGTATATTTGAGTGTGTCCATGTGTGTATTGGGCATACATACATATATAAAAATATATATGCACATATAGACATGTATATCGGCATAGATAGACACAGTGTGTGTGTGTGTGTGAATATGTATATCGAACACAGTGTGTATGTGTATGTTAGCTATACATACTCACAACACACACACGCACATATAGAGTTCAGTATGTATACTCAACACACACATGTGTGTGTGTGTGTGTGCATATACTCACACTTATATATACATGTAAAATTATGCATATATGAGTGTGT
This sequence comes from Gastrodia elata, assembly GCA_016760335.1. Lineage (NCBI taxonomy): Eukaryota > Viridiplantae > Streptophyta > Magnoliopsida > Asparagales > Orchidaceae > Gastrodia > Gastrodia elata. Next base: position 1,568 of record JACERR010000109.1, read on the forward strand.
ATGTGTGTGTATATATATATGGTTGTGAGTATGTATACCCAAGTATATAACTAATCCCTATGTGTGTGTGTGTCTCAATATTTGTGTGTGTGAGTTGAGTATACACACACACACACATGGATGTGTATACATACTCACAACATATGTGTTATATAGACACAATAGTGTGTGTGAGTGTGTGTGTGTGTTAATATAACATGTACATTATGACACACACACAGTTATAGAGATTATATATATCTATGTTGGGTATACATACTCACACTTATATAACATGTGTGAGTGTGTGTTCGTGTGTGTAAGTACACACATACAGATACACATACACACACACAGACACACACATAGAGATATATATGTGTGTGTGTGTCTATATACAGATATATGGTATGTGTGTGTGTGTGTCACACACACAAAGAGATAAGTATATATGACTGTGTATGTGCATGTGTGTGCGCTAGAGATATACACACATACATATAGAAACACATACTTGTGCATGTGATAGTATATAAATATATAGAGATTAATATATATATATGTATAAAGACACACACACACACACACGACACACACACACACGACACACACACACACACGACACACACATTCATCGTGTGTGTGTGTGTGTTTGTGTGAGTGACAACCCTATATATACCCACACAACTGCACACACACACACCACACACACACACACACACACACACACACACTCATATATTATCTAGACACACACACACAGTTGTGAGTATCACACAAACACACACTACTCATATATGTGTGTGTGTTATGAGTATGTATGCCCAACTCATGTTATGGGTGTGTGTGTATTCATATCTGTGTGTATGTGATAACAAATATGTGTGTGCATGCGTATGAGTATGAATACCAAACACACACACATATGTGTTATCACACACACACATAGATATA
>JACERR010000109.1:7500-10000 GCA_016760335.1 Gastrodia elata
CACACACACACACACACAAACACACCCAACGCACACACACACACACACACACACTCACTCACTCATATATACTTATATATGTGTGTGTGACACTCATATACTAATCTTTATATATACTCATATGTTATATACATGAGTGTGTGTGATAATATAGATGTGTGTGTATCTATATATATTATATGTGTGTGTGTATATATGAGTATATATATCACACACACATAGATATATATCTCTATATATATTTATGATTATGAGTATGTATATCTAGCACACACATAAAGACACACGCAGACACTCTTTGTATATAACACATATATACGGTTGCGTGTCTATATACATATATACGATTGTAAATATGTATACCCATCTCTATGTGTGTGTTTATCTACCAGTATGTATTATGTATCCATGTGTGTGTGTCACGCACACACATAGAGATAAGTATATATGAGTGTGTTGGGTATACATAATCACAGACATATATAATCTCACACACATACACACACACACACACACACACACACATACATATATATATATATATATATATATATATATATATATAATTATGAGTACTTATAGCCAACTCACACATAAAGACACACACACACACAGACACACAAACACACCAAACACACACACACACACACACACTCATATATACATAAGTATATATTTCTGTGCACAATTATATATACTAATCTGTATATATACTCATATGTTATACGCATTAGTGTGTCTGATAACACTGATGTGTGTGTATCTATATATATTATATGTGTGTGTGTATATATATGAGTTAATATATCACACACACACAGATATATATCTATATATATATATATATATATATATATATATATATATATATATATATATATTTATGATTATGAGTATGTATACCCAACCAACACACATAAAGATACACACAGACACTATTTGTATATAACATATATGTGTGTGTCTATATATACTCATATACACACACATACACACACACACACACATGTGTGTGTCTATACACACACACACAAGTTTTATGTATCTGTACATATACTCATATGGTATATACATGTGTTATGTGTTTGTGTGTGTGTGACACACCCACACACTCATATATTTATTTGTGTGTCGCACACACACACACACACGTAAGTGTTACCACACACACATATATATATACTTATCTCTATGTGTGTGTGTGTCTAAATACATATATATAATATACACACTCATATATACTAATCTCTATGTATGTGTGTGCATGTTGGGTATACATATTCACAATAGTACATATATATATACACACACACAGACGCACACACATATACTAATATTTATGTGTGGTGTGTGGTTTGGGTCTGTGTGTGTTGGGTATACTTACTCACAACTGTATATCTATATATACATATATAGATATATTTGTATATAGACACACACATGTATGTGTTATCACACACACATAGATAAATATATAGAGCATGTATATGAATAAATAACATATACATGTATGTGTCTATATATTTACATACGGTTGTGAGTATGTATACCCAATACACATATAAACATACACATATAGACACACATATGTGTATTGGGAATAGACACTCACAATCATAAGTTTGTGTATATGTGTGTATATTTGTGTGTTTTGGGTATACAGACTCACAACCATATATAAATATATATACACACACACATATGTGTTATATATTCATATACATGCTCTATATATTTATCTATGTGTGTGATAATACATACGTGTATTTCTCTATATACTTGTATATCTGTATATGTATATATAGATATACGATTGTGAGTTCTATATATACATATATGAGTGTGTCTCACACTCATGTATACATATCTCAATGTGTGGTATATATGTGTATGTGTTGTGTGTGTGTGTGTGTGACATACACACTTATATACATATACACATATGTGTGTATATACTAATCTATATATATATACTTATACTTATCTCTATATGTGTGTGTATGTATGTATGTCTATGTTTGCGGTGTCTATATATTTAGAATGTATATATATGTGTGTGTGTGCGTAATTATAAGACCGTAAATATATGTAGACACACATACTCATAACACATATATAGACACTCACACAAAAATACACATAGGGATAAGTGTATGTGTATGTGTGTGTGTGTGCGCATAATCATTGGGTCATGTTTGTGTGTGTGTGTGTGTGCACACCCATGTCTTGTGTGTGTGTTGAGTGTGTGTGTCTATGTCACAAACAAACGCACATAGAGATAAGTATAAATATATAGGCACACATATGGGTATACATAGCCATGTGTGTGTGTGCGAGTAAACACACACTCACACACACAATCATACACACGCACACACAGACACAAACACACATACACAAATCTCTATACACACACAAACATACACACACACACACTCATATATACTAATCTATATGTGTTTGTCTGTGTGTGTTGGGTAGACATACACACACACACAAA